>NDGM011242660.1:8108-21923 GCA_002564305.1 Octomys mimax | reverse complement strand
AATAGTACAATTATTTTAGCTAATATATATATATATATATTAGCTAAAATAATTGTACTATTAATTTCTATTGCTTTCTTTGAAGGAACAGTAAATGCTTAATTTTTGGACAAATTTTACATGCACCTATCTGGTAATCTGAACAACTACCCTGAAGACAACAATATTCAATATCAAAACCACTGCTGAATTCCTATCGTATTGTTTTTTTGAAATTCTGTATCATTTCTATTGTTTTATTATTTTCCTTCTCTTTAAAACAGAAAAAGTCTTCCTGTGTGCATGGATCCTAATCAGAGGGGTTCTCCAAATCAACATGATTCTAGACTTCAATCTTATAACTTCCACCAGTTTCAAGATGGGTTCTTCCCCAGTGATGCCGTTTTGGAAATCTTGATGGTGATGGAGGGAAGTGAAGAAGTTTCTCCCTCACAGGCAATGACCGCTATAGTTCTTCAGTTGGTTCATGATTTTTGACCTTCTATTCTTGCCCTTTCATTATTCATAGATTCCTTCTTGTTTTTAGTGGCAAACTGCTGCGCTTTCTGTCGCTCTTTAACTATGCCACCTCTGACAATACAGCAAGATATTAAAGGTTCTGAGTGAATATGCTTGTATAAATTAATGCCTTGGCACTTCTAGCTGAGGGAAAAGGTAAGATTATATGAGCGATGAGTAACTTAGTAAGTTCCAACTAGCACTGCATTTTTGGAAGGAGAGTCTAAAGCAAATCTAGAGAACACAAGAAGCATCTGTGGAATCTGAAAATCATTGAGCAGATATTTGAGCCTGAAAGTATTGTTCCTTTCTACTTTTCTCTTACAGCACTTACCTCATGTTACCTGATAGAAAATGATAGCTCATGTTGATTAAAGACAAATCAACACAACTGTTTCAGTCAAAACCCAAAATAATGTTAAAAGGGTGAATCAACAACAGCAAAAACTGTTACAGTTGACATACAGCTGGTCACGGGTGACTGAACCTATGAAACCACCCAGCTAGGCCCAACTGAAATTTCTTACATACCTAATCATAAGCTATGTCAATGGTTATTATTTAAGCCATCTGGGGATGCTTTGTTAAGCAGAAATAGCTCAGTAATACAACATTGAGCTGTAGTATATATTAGTTTGGTTCAAAGTAATGTTTCAAAAATGTATTAGTTGTTGTTACAGAGTCTCACTTTGTAGCTTGGGCTCATGGTGATCCTTACTCATTCAGCTTCCCCAATGCTGGGGTTGCAGGAGTATGCCACTATTCTCAGACTCTGGCTAGCTCAGCCTGCGCTGGGAGCAGGGCTGATGGGGCAAGTGGTGTCCCGGATCAAACCACAGTCCCTGCACTTCCCTAAGCTTACCTAAGCAAGTGCTTCAGTCTGCTGAGCTATTTTGCCAACCTGATTCAAAGTAATTTAAATGCTTAGCATGTTTTTAGTCACTATAGGTATAACTAGAAAGAAGATACAGCCTATTTATAGGTATACATACATTGTAAATATAATAAAATAAGAAACCTACAAACCAATGCCTATTAAGTAGAACTGAACAATTAAAGATTATGAAGTTTTAACTATTTATGCATGGAAAACCAGAACATCTATTTTTAGTCCTTAGAGTCCTGTAAAAAAAAACTCTAGAGAACTGTATTAAAATTTTGTATGTATATGCCTGCATATATCTTTTAGGAGAAAGCACCTTTGATTTTCCACAGTGTTTAAAAAATAAATAAATAAATGTTCCAGAAGATGAAAATCACTGGATAAAAATGTTACCTAAAATGGTTTTTTACTAGTCAGTACTTACTCCATTTAGGGGTACATTGTATTGCTGACTCATTCAAGCAGGATGATACCCTCCAAATCTGCTGCTAAAGGGCACTGAGGTTTGTGTGTTGTGTGATCTGAGTGCTGCGCCTGCCTTAGAAAAGCTTCTAACCGATAATGTTATCATTCCCTTGTCATAGGGAGCACAGCCTCTGTATGATCCAAGGCACATTTTCTTTGAAAAATGATAGGCTTATCTATGTCTGTCTTTTGCTTACACCTACTGGAAGGCTGGTAAATCTTTTTCCCAGGGTGAGAATGTAAGTCCATCATTCCCTATAGCCTTACCCTTCTGGCAACAGCCTCCTCTCACTTTAGCCAACAATACAAAATATCTGCACCATATGTTCCTGTTGGATGATTTCATTGAGATCCATCTGAGATTCAGAGTCATGCCAAACCTTGATACAACATCTAAGCTTTGGGGAAAGTGCCATAGACAGATGAATTTTCTCTTCTCTGAATCATCAAGATTTCCTTTAATTTAGTTTAAACAGAATAAAAGAGAGAAGCAGGGTGAAGGATAGAAAATACCATAAATAACTACAGAACCATCTCTTAACAGTTGCTCCACAAACTTGCATAAGACATCTTTTATCAAAACTACAATCGCTGTCAGTTTAGGCTTTCCTATGTGTGAAATCAGAATTTCTCCTCATGGCCTGCCCTTACCAGAGAGGTGGCCCTCAGTTGCTTCAGCAAAATCTATGTGTGAAAGTACCTAAAACTTATAAAGTGCTATCAAATAAAAGGTTGGTCTCCTATATTTTGTATTTCTGTGATTCACTTTTAGTCTGAGGTCTGGCACAATACTGTGCTCCCAAACTTTCACCTCTAGAGCTAGTGACATTATCTATTACTTAAACTATCAAATGGACAGCATCACTTACAAAAGCAACCTCTCTAGGAGGCCTTCCTTGATTTCCACTTGATGGCTCAGGTGCATGTTCTAGTATTGAACAATGGCAGTCCCTGTGTTTGCCCAGATGGCATACTATCGTTACTAGTTTTACTGTCATATTGCCATACAATAATTTAGTGGTCAGAAGTGACCACTACATGTACTTTGGGAAGTACTACATGTCAAATCAAGTGATAGCTACTTACCAAGTGTGTATAAAGTCACGCATATTATTTAATGCTCCTGGGCCTTAGTTTCTCCTCTAAGAAACTAATAGTATTGATACTTTGTACAGTTTGGAGAGGGTTAAATAAGTATGTAAAATGATGAACATGGTCCCTAGCACTTAGTGGGACAGGAAAACAACTGCAATGTGGCAGCTAATATTATTAGCTTTGGCCGGTGCTAGCATGGGAGCATCTTTGGAGGTGATAGTGGTGATGCAAGTGGTAGAATTGATATTGTCTTGCTCCTTTGCAAATCTTTAGCTTAAGAGGTAATAAAAATATTGAAAACATGCATACATAACATTAAAATAATGCACACATAACAAATAATGAATCTGGATGAATAAATGATTTGGGGTAGTCTGAAGGCAGTACGTGTCCTCATAAGCTGATCCTAGCTCAATCCCTAATTCTTTCTGACACCTTATGAAGCACATGGTTCCTCTATAAACCCCAATTTCCTTATCTGTTAAATGAAAGCAGTAGACCAAATAATCAGTAATGACCATTTAATCTCTAGAGATCTATAAAGTCAGATTGTAGGGTGAGGAGAAAGTGAGTTATTGTGTCCAGAGTCTACCGATAGGATAGACAACTTACATGGAATATCTTGTCAAATTCCCCAATGCACCATCAGGGAAATGAGCTCATCTGCATTTCATGAATGTACAAATTGATGAGATTGGACAGATTCAGTGACTTATCAAGATGACACCGCTGGTAAGTTGTGAAATAAGGACACAATCTTTTGACTAGAGTCAAAAGTCAGTCCTTTCCACTATTTGAGGGACAGAGAATGTAGAAGCGACAGGTCAGCTGTGTGTAACTTGAAGCACCTTCTCCTATCAACAGCAAGCAGAGGAACTAGGCAGTGGACAGGTATACTTAGAACAGGTGTAGAGAGAGCTGCCACTTGACATGCACATTTAGCTGCGGCAACATCTGTGTTGGGATCCCGATGGGGAGAAATTAAACAGGGGAGACAGTAACAGCTATAACATTAGCCTTGAGTTAATTGCTATTTTGGTGCCCTTATGGAAGGAAACATCCACTGTACATATTCATGCAACAAATGGAATTTATAACAATTTCTGTGAGTTGGGAACCACTTGGCCCCTCCTTCCTGGAGATAATCTGGTGTCTATATTTAACCCAGTGGTTTGGTTGGCATCACCATCAGGTGATTATTCATGGATACCCTCATGCACAGGCTGCGGAGAAGCCACAAGGATTATGCTGAGGCAGGGGCAAAGAATTGGTCCAGATGTGTGACTACAAGTGCTTCTACGTCTGGTCCTTTGGTGGGTAAGGATGTCTGAAGCTCAAACATTCATGAGAGATCAGTGTCTGCTTTTTATTTTTAATCCCTAACTTTAAAAAGGAGGGGTTTTATTTGAACATGTGGTTAGATAGATCATAAAATCTTACAGATGGAAAAAAATAAGAGTCTTAAGCCCAATCCCCAGCTTGATATTTGAATCTTCTACACAGCATTCACATTCAACAAATATTTATTGACTACAGCCTGACCCTTCTGTTCATCATTGGAACAGTTAATTATTAAGAACCCACGCTAAGAACTGCTGCAGCATTGCTCCTTGCAAACCAAACATGGTCTCTATCCTCAAGTGCCATTGTCCAGTTGGGGAGGTACTGGTAGATAGAAATTTATTAGCTATCCAATCAACTAGACAAATGTTAGAATGGAAAGAATTGCAAACTGTGATGTGATCGCCTGGTACAAGGTGTCTGGCATGCATAGGAGCTCAGTAGATGAGAGCCATGATCATCATTCCGATTTTCCTGATGTGCCTAGAGAAAGCTTCCCAGTGGGATTTTTAATATCAAGTTGAATTTCTTAAGACAGAGAAGCTGAGATGGGCTTACAGCACATAGGAATAAAACAATGAACTATCTCAGGGAATAGGAGAGACTTGGGACTGAACTATACCCTTCAAAGAGTAGAAGAGATGGGAAAGTAGATGAGGTATGCAATCAAGGTCCTTGAGCACCACACTAAAAGGAAGAAACTATCCAGACAGACTTGGTGAGCAAAGGAGCAATGTACTTTTCTTCATTTTAAAAAATATGCACAAACTGTATATGTCAACTGGATATCAGTTGATACTCTTCATATTTTAGGATTTTTAGAGAGGAACTCATGGTGCCTTCAACCTTAGTGACTCAAAGGTTTTATTTCCATATTGTAAATTTGGGTGCATTTCCCCTCAAACAACTTAAAGTACAGAGATGATAAGATTGCTAATGGACTTATGATATAAGACAAATTTTAATTAGTGTGATTAGGTGCTTGAAGGGTCTTCTTTTCTAGTATATTCATTATACAGTGCAATTTGAATGCCACTTCTATTATTACAAGCTACATTTCATTGTTCTCTTGCCATATGGAAATTACTTGTCCAAAACACTTTACCAAGTTTTCATCTTTAATTTAGGGTTAACCACAAGCCTATGAAGTAGGTATAATTGCTCCCATTTTATAAGAGAGATAATGTCCAGAAAAGCTAGTTAACTTGTATAATGTCACATCACTAATAGAGAGGAGCAATAAATCAAAGAAAGATAGTTCTTGTTCTGATGGTTGCAGTGTGGTACACCTTTGAGGACCACAGTGAATGTGTGAGCTTTATTTGATAGGAAAGGTGGTAGATATTGTTCATCTGTCCTCATGTGGATGCACGTGCAGGGTTTCTCTACTACTCAAAGAGCTGACATTCCTGATCATTGAGTGACTTAACCTTTGTAGGTCGTAGTCAATATTCCTTGCTGCTACTTGGGGAACTACAGCCATGAGTTTCCCAGCCTCAACTGTTAATATGTCAATATTTACATGGTCAAAGAAAATTTTGTACATAATTTATTATTCCACCACTTGTGTTTATTTTAATAAATTAGCATCAGCATTCTTTGCCATAAAATAACCTTAACCTCACAAATGTGCAGCACATCCACCTCTGGCCTCTATCAATTGTTTTATCTTTGATCCCAGGTATACTGTATTGGCCCTGTCCCCCAGGGCACACTGAGAGGGCTATTGAGACTGGGTGTGGTGGCACATGTACCTATAATTCCAGGGCTCAGGGGGCTGAAAACCGGAGAATCACTACAAGTCAGATCTGTGTAGTGAGACCCTGTACCAAGCACACACACATACACACACCCACACACAATTGTTTTATATTATTAAAATCTGAATTTTACTTGAATCCCACTTTCAACTAGCTACCTAATCTTAGAAACATTACTAAATTTAGTAAAACTAGTAGTTTTTTTTTTTTAACCAGGGATCAAACTCAGGCCCTTACACTTGTGAGGCAGGCACTTATACCACTAAGCTATCTCCCCCGCTCTGATCATTTTGTTTATAACACATTTATTCATCAATGTGCACTGAAATCATTCAACATTCTGTTCCTCCACTAGATGCCATGAAGTATGGTCTCCTGAGAAAAGTGGAGTCTCATTTCAAAATGGCTTGGGCAGTATGTGTTGGTTGTACTGACAGGGCAGAGGTAAGAGGATCAGAAATGGTTCAGGGAAGAAGTGGAGCTATATTGATGAAACATTCCATCAATTTCATGATTGTCTAGAATTGACTTTGATGATAAATCTCCATGCATAATGGTTGTTCTAATTGCAGAAATGTCTCCAATTTCTTACATGTCAATGTGCACACACAGACGTGTATAACTGCATGGAAGAAGTCAGGACAGTCAGAGGGCAGTCCCAATATAACCATTAGCTGTGTTTAATCGTGAGTGAGTTACTCTATCTTTCTGAGTTTGAATTTATGCATTTTAAGATGAAGGCATCAAAGTAGATTTCCAAATTTTCTTCGAGCTCACTATCATAATTATATGATTCTCTGTGAGTAAAAGCAAAGAAATGAGATTGCACAAGATAAAAGTTCAATACCTTTGCTAGTTGTGTCTTTTCAGAGCAAAACCTTTTTTGCTATAGCACCCACTTTCCTCTTTTCTTCCTACAAAAAACCCCTAGAATTTCTAAAATATATCCTAAATATTCATTAGGCTCCACTGACAACATTATAAATGAATATCTAGTGACAGTCTTGTCATCTATTAATAGCTTACAATTTTAGATAGGTGGAATTCTGGGATTTATGCAAATGAAAGATAGGATCCTCTTATACTTTCTTGGTAAACTTCCAATGTGCTGACTTAATAGCTATAGTGTACTAGAAAGAAAAAAAAAGAAGACATCCACATATATTATAAGAGAGATAATGAATTATTATTCCAAAAGTAGGCTTGTTGTACTCATTTGCATATAATGTTTAATTTTTCCCAAATGTTTCATTTTAATACATGCAAAAATGATAAAAAAACATCACACTATGCTAATGAACTTTCTATTGCAAATATATTGTTGTTCTTGATTCTAGAGGTTTATTATAAAAACATTTAAAATTCTCACCAGCAAAGTGATTGTTTTAATAAAGATAATATTGAAGATATTCATAAACTTTTGAATTAGAGAATGTCTAGTTAAAATTCCTAATTTAATCAGTGGGGCTACTGGGGCTTAGAAAGGCAGAAATGATTTCCTCAGTTACACAGTTACCTAGTGGACATGTCAGTGGAGAGTCCAAAATTCCTGCTGCCCACTTTGGTGTAGTTTTATAGAGCTATATTTTCACAAACAAATATGCTTAGTATTTGCATTACAGGTAGATAAAAAAAAGATATCAAGTTTTATTACCAGTTAACTCCTTAGGTGTTATTTGACACTGAAATAGAAGTAAAGGTATGGTAGACAAAGGTTCAAGAAGAGGGAGGCTGGTAAACAATGAAAAAGTAAAATTCAAACTCTCATATAAAGCAATATTTAATAAACTACTGTCATTCAACTATCGCTTTCATGACTTTTTTCTCTATAAGCTATTTATAGTATTTACATATTTGTTTTTCCTAAGTCAATTCTTTGTAGATAACTAAATTCATGTTACAAAAGAATGTTAAATTGTATGGCAAAGGGAAAGACAGAAATATGTGTTTTAAATAAATGATAATGAAAGAAAAAAAAGAAACATACCAAGGCTAATGAAATTCAAACAAGCTGTTGCTTCTTCAGAGCCTGGGTGTCTGGAATCTGCTCTGCCTTTGTTATAGGAAGGGTGGCAAAGTGCAGAGATTAGCAAGTGTTAGCTGTGTTAAAGATGGTAGCACCTGAGATTTTTTTTTCCCTTGACATTTAAAAGTAATTGAAAAGGAAATGACTTTCTTACAATCTGACTCAGTGCCTTCCATGTCCTGTCCCATGTAAATCATCTCCTGGACAGTCCCGGGTGTGCATCTCATAGTTTGGAAAATCCCAGGGCTAAAATAAGATATTTTGATTATTTATGCATTTATTTATTTATTTATTATATTTATTATTTAGGCATATTTCAGGCCAAGAAACCGCATCACAGATAGATGGAAAGAAATTTCAGCAATCATTCAATCAGCGTATTATAGTGTTACTGGTACAGGAAATGGAAATGCTAGCCTGGTTTTCATCTTACCACTCAAATGTAAGAAAAGTGAATTAATTTCTCTGTGCCTTGATTTCCTTATCTGTAAAATGGTAATAACTGAATCTGACCCTAAGGGTTATAGTGAAATTGTCTAAAACACATGTAACACAAATTAGAAACATCTTCAGAGCACATTGTAAGCGTCAAGGTTTACATCCATGATATACTAAGTTCTTGCAATATTCTGTAAAGGTAGGCATTATTAATCTCATTTTACACTTGAGAAAATTGAAACAGTGCAAAGTTAATGACTCTCCCAAGCTGGTAAAAGCCTGAATGGGAATTAAAGCTCATGCTTCCTTCTCTCTGGCGCATACCTTCCTAGCAATTTTGCTTTAAACATGCAACTAATATGTTTAGGGAGAAAGAGGACCTCGTGTATGAACAATACACCATAAGTAAGAAAAATCCACACCTATTTCGAGAGATCATAGTGAATTATTTACTTTGATTATTATATCAGTGAGAGTGCTGTTCAACAAAACCCTACAATGTTCAGTGTCACATAATAACAGATTTTTCCCCCACTCACAACCCAGACTTGGTGTGGGGAAAATGTTAACTTCACACACATGTTAACAACTTTATACACATGTTACCTTTACACACATGCACTCTTTTCCATGAGCAGCTATTCAGGTCTGTTCTTCTCAAAGTCACTCTTAGGCACTCAAGGGAACAAACCAAGCTACACGGGCATAGATGAAGCCTTTCTCTGGTCGCAGCAAAGCACAACAGTCAATCCCAAAGTGGACTACAAAGTTAGATTCTATCCTAAAGGAAACAGGAAAGGAATGGGAGTTTGCTGGAAAATATTCTAATCTATCATCGTTATGGTTGAGAATCTACCAAGAGGAGTAATGAGATAGATCCTGGGCTCTCTCTCAGGTCATAATGGGACTAGCTTCAGTTCCCTTTTGCTTCCTTGTACCTCTGACAGCTCTGTGAGACCACTCCTGGGTAATCCATTAGTCCATGAAGTACAAGAATCACATACAGTGGATCTCACCCTGCTCACACCTAGTTGAAACAGGATGAGATCATTAGAGCGCTGTGACAAGTGCTTATTGCATGGTTTCTGAGATTTGTAGTTTATGGTTCTGATACAGGGCAAATAATATGTAATTCTCAAACTGATAGAGATCAGAAAAGTTGAATTCATGTTCTCCAGAATTGAGGAATAAATTGTAAGGAACAACAGAGGTTAGCAGTAAGAAATATTTATTGTGAGAGATAGCTCCTAAGAGATAGGAGACCTGAAAGGGGGTTGCTATGGCCCAGCTTTACACAGGAAGAGCTTCAGAGCAAAATCACAAGGTGGGTACAAAATCCCCAGGTAGATATAAGGTGGGTCAAAACTCTGGTCAACCAATAAGATTACAAGTATAGCTGCTTAGGTAATATTGATCCAGTGAGGCATCAGGTCACATAACAAGTGGGCATAGAAAGAACGGAAGTCTATTTTTTGAAAGAGATGAGTCAGGAGCCGCTGATCACCCACCTGGGTGACTAATGTCTACCTAGACTTCATTGGACCAGATGATATCAATTATGGTATGCTATCCCTGGGAAAGGCAAGGAGACCTGTGCATCCATCTTTATTTTGAGGTCTGGCCTTCAACAGAGGCATGTCCAGCCTCAGGTGCAGTATGGCTTTATCTTCTGCACTGACTCCCATGAGGCCTCACCCTGTCTAACTGCCTAGAATATTTTTACCTAACTTACTTGTCTATAATACTCATTCGGAAATGTAGGACTGACCCGCCAATAAAAGGAAAGAAACATCTGATGGCAACTGCTATTACTCAGATCACATGACCTGGGGGACGTTATCCTTCTTCTAAAGGACGAAAAATCACTGAGACCTATGAGTCCCACTTATAAAAATAAGTTAGAGCTAAAGATTGTACTTACGTCTCATCTTTTGATTTTCACTCAATTGTATGTCAGAGACATTTATATGCTCCCCTTGTAAGAGAAGAAATAAAGGCTTAAACAAGTAAGCTATTTTCTCAAGGTTATGGGGATGGCAAATGTAGAATTTAAAGTATTTATGTTTGATGTGCTCCCACACACATACAAATACTATTCTTTAGCAACAGCTTAAGATATATCTTTCACTAGGAGATCTTTCTCTCTAGCCAATCTATGTAGTGGACACTAGGATAATCCTAGGACATAGCCAAAAGTGGAATTGTCAGGGGAGTGTCAGGGGACAAACAGAGTTTTTGTATTAATCTCCAGAGAGTCATTCTCAGAGGAGGCAAGATTTCCTTCTGATGAGAGGGACCCTGGGAAGTGTGCAAACTTCTAAGCTCAGAGCAGCTTCTGCTAATAAAACATTTGTGAGACAGTAGCCTGCAGTATCAAGTGACTCCAGGCTCAGTTTTGCCATCTCTGGATAAAAAATTGTACTCTGTGCTGCAGATTGTAGACTGGGGATAGCTTGCTGACTCAGAGCGCCCAAGCGTCAGTGTTACCCTTCATTTCCACAGCTCTGCAGCAGGCTTCTATATGGAAGGACAAAGAGATGCCTATGCTTCTTCCTTTGTAGAAGGGATTTTCATGCTTGCTTACTTTAAATGGTTAGGAAGAACCATAGCCCACAGGGAACATTCTGGAACTCATGATGGGTTCCCCCAATGAGAGGTTCACTTGCTTCCTCCTATTACTCACTGAAGTCAGTGTCACTGCACTTGAGTTTTGGAAGAGGAAACTGAGTTTTTGAGAGCAAAAGGGAGTGACTCCTGGGGCTATATTTATCCATAAGCAAACCTGTACTTGAAGTTCTGGCCTCTGTGACCACGACTCTGGGTCATTCCTGAGGACTAACCATGCTGTTTTGCAGAGCCTGCATTGTCACCAACATGTGGCCCTCTTTGGGGCTAAGTTTTGCGACCTCCTAATGATCCTACGTGCAAATAAAAATTACCTGACAAATTATTTCAGGAAGCCATTTCTACCTTGATATAGGCGCATTGATCAGCAAAGGATGTGGAAAAACAGACCTTTCTTAGGGGCAAATGGGGTCAAATTCTTTCATTTTCTTGCTGGAGAAACTACATCCAGGAAAGAAGTAGACATTTCCAAGGTCATATAGTCAATTCATAACCCCAAAATTGTGTTTTCTTCATCAAAAAGCAGCCAGTTTTATCCTTACAGAGCCCATCTGAAGCAAAAATCACCACTACAAAGCTTCACCAAGACCTCTTAGGCTATCACTCAACAGGTGGTCTTCTATTAAAAAAAGCGCTGCAGGCTTGTTTCTCCTTTTCCAGACAAGCCACCAGACATCTGGGAGAAAATCTTGGCTTAAAATACTTTAGAGTTGAGCGAGTTGCTAGAAATTGTGGGGAAGCCGACCCCTCTCCTTCTCAAAGGAAGTGTAGAGAGATTAATTTGTTTCTATTCTATATGCATTTATTGCACAGAAATTATTTATGTATTAACCACAGTGCTGGTGCCAGAATGGAAAAGTACAAAAGATTCAGTTCCAGTCCTCATGTGTGATACATTCAAATTAGAAAAGCAGGCATGAAACCCTAATTATCATCGTAAAACTTGTCTAATTAAAATATTAATAATGGAATAAATAAAAATATAGGAAGTTATAAGAACTTTTGAAAATTGTAATGGGAGGGAGGCGTGACCCAATGTAGTGGGTCTAGCAAGTGTTCTGTTAGGGCTAAGAGATGAGCATTCCCCAAAGGACAAGAGACAAGCAGGTAAACAGACTTTGAGACAGGAAAGTGCAGACTGAGTTCAAGCAGCAGGCGAGTGTCAGTGTGAGTAAGATGCGATGTGGGGAGGTTCCGCTGTGCTGAAGAAATGAGCTACATTGTGGAAGTAAAGAGAACACCTGAAGATTCTAAGTCATTGACTAAGTCACAGATCTGTGACTTAAACATTGCGGACAACATGCTGGCAGCAAGTAGGGAGCAGAGGAGAAGGGCACTAAGTTCATGAGTGGGCGTCTGACTAGTCTGGGCACAGAAGAGTGAGAAGTGGGCCCTGGCAACTACACCTGGTGTGCAGTCTCTGTGAGATGTGACAAATACACTGGGCATGGTACTTGTAACTCAGCTCTTGGGAGGCTGTAAAAAGATGGATCACTATGAGTCAAATCTAGTAGTGAGACCCTGAACACTCTGTAGACGTTACCCTAAAATTAAGAAAAAAAAAAGATGTGGCAATTAATACCTTGTGATAGCACAGATAAAGGGAGTGAAGGTATTTAAAAGCCTTCCCTGCGGTTGTAGCACATTAGGAGATTAAGAGAGAAAGGAAACACTAAGAGTATGAGAAGGAGAAGAAGAGCACATGTTGAGGCTGAGCGTAGGGCAGTGTTACAAGGTCACTGATTGGTGCTCAGCTTTAATCACAGGAGACAATGTGGGTTCAGGACATCAGCTTGGCACCAGCTTCATGTAGATGACACTTAAAATCATAGGAATGGTCAGATTGCCCACAAAGAAATGAACCTTGAGAATGAAACATGATATAACAAAGTAGAGAAATCAGAAGATGAAAGGGAAGACCCAGCGACAGGGACTTCACCATTTGAGGTAGATAAAGAGGGGCTAGCATAGAAACTAAAAAAGACTGAAGAGCCAAGTGCAAAGAGAACCAAGAGAGGATTACAAAAAGAATGTCCAGTGCTTTTCTAGTGTACAGAGATCAGGTAAATAGAGTACTGCAGAACATGCCTTAGATTGTGTTCTTTTTTAATGTATTTGGTGCAGGGTCTCAGTAAGCAGATCAGACTTATAGTGATCCTCCTGCCTTCAGCCTCCCCAGTGCTGGGATTACAGGCATGCCCCACCATGCCTGGTCTGTTTGGCTAGCTCAGCATGCACAGGGTTGGGGCCAGTGTGGCTTGTGGAGCTGGGGATTGAACCCCAGTACCTGTGTTTACCCAAGCAGACACTTAGTCCACTGAGCTATCTCACTAGCCCTGTGTCTTAGATTTTGCAATGCAAAGATGACTGCTAAATTTAGGATTGAGTAATAGGAAGAAATTTGTTTGGAGTGAATTGAAGATGGAATAATATGGTGCAGAATAGAAATTATGCTCAATATTTTCACATGTTTCCATGTGAAGAAGGGTTGGGAATTTTATCAACAGCTAAAGACAATATAATATTGATTAATTGATATTATTCCATTTATGTCTGTCTGTCTGTCTGTCTATGCAAGAGGAAGAGTAGAGCATAGTTGTCCATGGCTGAGAAGAACTAAAATGTGTGTGTGTGTGTGTGTGTGTGTGAGAGAGAGAGAGAGAGAGACAGACAGACAGACAGAC
>NDGM011242658.1:1547-13390 GCA_002564305.1 Octomys mimax | reverse complement strand
ATTACGTGCTATACTAGGAGCGAGAAGCCCTATGGTGCAGCCAGGAAAATGAAGAGTGGCACCCACCTTCTGTGGCCTTGGGCTGAGCAGATAGATGCCCAGGGGACCTTGTTGTTCCTTTCCCAGGCTAGCCTGAGGAAAAGCTTCAAGTTAGTCATGGGTATTCTACGGGACCCTGTTCTGCCTCGCAGACCTGAGTACCCTGTCTCTCTGGGCTGCTTCCTAGGAACTTAGGGCTTTGAGGAGAATGAAGATGCTCGAGTGACTTTCATCACATGTTAGGACTGGGCTCTTCATCATGCAGTTCCCTGGAACTGGGTGGGTTCCTGGTCGGATTCAGCAGTACTCAGTGCACATGAAACAGTTGTGAAGGGTGATTGACTGGGATGTGGGTCTTGCCCTCATGATTCAGTGCAATTTCTTTAACAAAGAAAGAACTGAGATGATGGTGGTATAGAAAAAGGGTTAGTTCTTCTGGGAAGGTATCACAGAAAGCCCCAGGGAAGAGATCATGGGGTATCCTTTGAGGAATCTGGGGGAGACACAAGTCATGTAACTGAGGTGGTTGACTCACAGCCACCTCCCTGAAGGAGGCAGCCTGATGAGGTCAATAGGGCTGCCAGCAGCCAAGAAGAGCCATCTGCTGTGGTCAGCACCCCCAGAACCCTCTGCACTAGGCGTTCAGAGCCTGTAATCACTTATACTCGGGTGGCCACAGAGCTGGTCCTTACCACAAGCAGCCATCATTAGCAGCTGTCATAAACTCTCTTGACTTCTCTCCAAGCTTATTAGTGGTCCAGGCAGGCAGCAAGCATGGAGCTTCAGGAGCTGGCCCCACAAGGGCTGGGTTGGGAATGCTAGTCAGGGCTGAGAGCCTGGGTCAGCTTGGGTGTCTGAATTGGGCTTTTTGGAGGAGGAAAGCCAGAGAGGCTGTAGCTACTGAAAGGGATGAGGTCGTGGCGTATTGATGGTGTGTGTATGTGGTCTGTGTGTGTGTTGTGTCTCTCTGCTTGGATGTGGCAGTCTGAGGGTAGATATAGAAGTACGTGAGCAGTTGTGTGATGTGGTGGGCCCTGGGCACATATGCATGCTGGTGTTTGCATGTGAGTGTAGACACATGTGCTGTTTATGGTGTGAGGCCATCACATGTGGCTTGTGCATGTGTGGGCACAACTAAAGC
Source organism: Octomys mimax (assembly GCA_002564305.1). NCBI lineage: Eukaryota > Metazoa > Chordata > Mammalia > Rodentia > Octodontidae > Octomys > Octomys mimax. The sequence goes on along the minus strand of NDGM011242658.1, from coordinate 12,210 downwards.
ATTTGCCTGTTCCAGCTGTCCTGGCCCTGTGGATAGCAAGCATGACTGGTGAGGTCTGAGCTCCCCTGTTCCCTCAGGGCTTCACTGAGGGCTCTGAGGACCTGCTGCCCCTCTTTCCCTGCTGCAGGAGGGCTTCCATCAGGGATTTCTCTGCAGCGAAGTCTTAGTGCAAACTGAAGCCTGACTTTATAAGTTTGGGGACTCTACTGAATACTTAGTGTTCTGTTGATTCCTCCAAATGCTAGATAGGCTGATTTTGTTTCGGTTTCAGTGTTTATGGTAAATTCATTTAACACTCTTGACTCTCTGGGCAGGAGTCACTTTCTCAGCAGATTTTAGCAGTTAAAGAAATTGTTACTGAGGGCAGGGTGTTAGCCCTAGGATTGCAAAAGCATGTTGGAAAAACCACACTTCATGTTACCAGGCAGCCTGAGCTCAGGGCTGGTTCTACCACCTACAGCTTTTGTGTTGTTTCACTGGCTCAATTTGCCCACCTGTCAGAACCCCAAAATAAAAATTTCTGCACAAGGAGATAAAATATGATGTGGTAGAAATAACCAATTCTGATACCCTAGGATCTGATTCCAGCACCTGCGTGGAACTGTGACTTGGGCTGGCCAGTCTCTGGATCTTTACGCAGACCTTACAGGTGGTCTCTTCAGCTCTCCCTAGCCCTGAAGCTGAATGGTTTTATTCTGTGACTTGATTTCCCAATACAGATGCTTCTTTGGTGCAGCCTCCCTGCTCCTCAGGTATGTCTGCTGGGAGCCCTTGGCTTCCTCTGAGGCATGTGGGAGAAAAGCCGTGGCTGAAGAGGTTCTAGCAGAGGGAAGCCAGGGGCTGCACTCATGGGAGAGTTGGGATAGGGTGGAGCTGGGGGCTGTAGGGCCACTGCAAAGGGCCATGTACTGCACTCCCTGGAGAGTCCCCTTCTCTGACCAGGCTCTGGGGGGGGGGCTTCTGGGTGTCTTGACCTCAACCCCTACCAGTGGGAGGATCCCCACCTGTGGGATCCCCCTCCAGAACATGTCCCAGGCTTCATGCTCCTCTTTGGGATGACCTTGTGCCCAGGGGAGAGTGGAATCTTTGCACCTCTTCTCCTTCATGGGCTGATGGAACCTCTTCGGAGGGTAGTATTGCTTCTCAAACTCAAAATTGAGCCACAGACTAGTCAGCTGCTGTCCTCTGAGCCCAGGTTTCTCATCTCCAAATAGAAACATTGACAGAATCTCTTACAGCACCAGTTCAATATATGTTCACCAAGCTGATGTGGAGACGTGGGGTTATTAGTGTCCTGGAACTCCAAACCTGCACAGTTCACAGGTGACATGTGGCTCACCCTGTTGTAGCTGTTCACAAAGTGCCATCTTGGCATCAAGATGTGGCTCAGCGTGGCATTCTACAGCAGCTCTCCTCTCCAGGTCGGAGCAGTCAGTACACCCCACATAGCTATTTTAGAATTTATCACATAAGCCATGGTTTCCTTAAAAAAAGGAAAATAAAAAGACAAACATGTTGCAGATGTCCCAGCACTGAGTGGGATGGTCATGGTAATGTTTCAGGAGCCTAAAAAGAATTTTCCAGGTTATTAAAATGCAAGCTGAGCTAGCTGATCCTAGACATCTCTGGGCTGACAGGGGTTGCTGATGCTAGTGGAAAACTGAGACCTGAAGCACTGTGTGGGAGAAGGCACTTGGGAAATGTCAGCTTGAAACCTTGGGTGCACTTTGCTCCCAAACAGGGGACAGCAACCCCAGGGCAGATGTGGCGTGTCCCACCTTCAGTGGCAAATACCCAGGGCTTTGTGTCCTACCTTTAAACTGATGCCAACCTGCAAAATGAGCGTTCAGCCTGCCTTTAGTGCATGGTGGCGGCAGCTGGAGTGTCTGCCTCCTAGGATTGTGAACAGCAGGGGTGGGGGTGGGGGCTGAGCCAACTGAGGCTGCCTTGTCCAGCAAAGGGAGCCTTGTTCTGCACAGCTCCTGAACTTGGTTTGGTGAGGACAGGAAACTGCTTGGGGCACCTTGTCAGGGAGTGAGACCACACACACAAATCACTCAAAGGCAGATGGGCTCTAGGATGGGCTCTTGTCTGCGCTATCTGGGAGACCTACCTTTGGCACAAAGTCAGAAAGTAAGGCCTTGTGGTTATTTGCAGCTCTTCCAATTCTGTGATGCGCAAAGATTCTTAAAGGACCTGCCTTATGTCTCTGCCAGTGGCCTCTCCCAGAGGTGGCCGTGTTGGTGGGCAAAGCTTCCTTCTTGTGTGATTAAGTGAGGGTCCCCAGCTCAGCAGATCACTGGCAGTGCAGGGTCCCGCCCTTGCAGGTTTCCTTCTAGACCCTGATCTCACCTGCAGCTCTCTCTGTGCACGGTGAAGGCCTCCGTTGTGTGTCTCGCAGGGGAAGAGCAGGAGCCCATCTGTATGGGTGGTGGCCTTGGAGCAGTCATCAGGTGGCGGCGGGGAGGCCCAGCGCATGGGAACCGCAGTCGGGCTCAGATGGGGCCTCTTTCACCTTCTGCCCCTTTGCTCACATGCAGGAGCGTCTAGTGCTGCTGGGGGATCAGTTTTCATGGGGATTTTGTCGTAACTGTGTGTGTATGCAGGGGGAGGTGGTGCGAAAGCTGAGCATGGGCTGCCTTCCCTGGGAAGGGGCAGAAAGATCCCTGATCCCAGCACTGATTTCCCTTGTGATTGACAGCTCTTTGCCTGGAGCCTTCTTCTTTTACAGACTTAATGTATCTCCTGGCAGATCTCCCTGTTCGGAATGCTGCACCCAGCCTGACTGTGAACAAGCAGGCCTGGGGGAGCACGGGGCACTTTCCCTTTCTTTTGCTACTTGTTCCTGTTCTGTCCCTGCTTTCTCAATGCTCTTTGGAAGCTGGATGGTACCAGGGCTGTGGCTGGAGCAGCTGAAAATACTGTGCTTTCTTTCTTCCTTGCCCTCCAGCTGCCCTGGAGCAGAAAGTTTGGGTTGCTGGATGGAAGCTGTCTGTTCCTTCCCAGAAGCCCACAGCTTGGAGTTCCCAGGGGAACCCACACCCCAAATTCCAGCTCAGTATACTACCTTCCAAGCTAGCCTGGAGGTCAGGGCATTCCCCCCAGCAGCTGATGCTGCTGTCCCCACCACAGTGCTGCTGTTTGGGATCATCAGAGGTCCTGAGAAAGTTCAAGGGACAAGGAAAGCTGATGGGGGTAGGGGACTGAGCCTGGCTTTCCTCTTCAGCTGTAGCTGTGTTTCTTCCAGGAAGTGATTTATCTGATAATGAGCTGGGATTGTGCTTCTTAGCCTGGAGTGGGGCTTAGCTTTCTTGAATTTTGGCACTGGGTTCTGGCATTCAGAAGGTGGGAGGATTGCCTTCATCTGAGGAGACGGATCCCACAGACTGGAAACCGAGGGGCTTGTGGCGAGAGAAATGAGAGGAAAATGTGAGTGGGAAGGAGGAACAGGGCACCCATGGGAGGCAGGGTCCTGGTCCTGGCGCCCCCTTAGCCACGGGCAGTTGAGTGGTGGGAGTCTTCAAATTCTTTCTGGGCCTCAGTTTACTCATCTGTGGAGCGAGACTTTGGCTCCAAGCCCTCTCAGATGGTCTTTGGCCTGGCAGACAGAGAAGGTGCGATGATTGTCTATGCAGACCACGTGAGTGTGCTAACCTGCACTTGCTTGCTGGAGTTCCCCAACTGTGCACCATGGGTTCCACGCAGGAAGAGGAGGGTCTCTGCCAACATCTGCTAGTGTGGAGCCATAGGCTGTCTCTGTGTTGGGGCCTGAGCACCATTTTCCTGGGAGGCGCATTCAGTGTGGCTCCTTTGCCCTGATGCTGTATAGCCCATGGGGAAAGAACCCTCCCATGCACTCACACAACGCCTCTCCCTGCAGTGTGGCTGGCAGGAGAGCTGCTGGGCCAAGCCAGAGCTGCAGCACCCTTCTCTTCTCAGGCCCAGCTTCTGTGCTTGGGTTCATGAACTAGAATCTTCTTGGACTTTTCCAGTGGTTTCACATCACTCTGTGCTATGGCCTCACTAGAGTTTGATTCCAAGCAGATGGTAAAGACGATGGAGTTGGGACAAGAATGTCCCCATCTCCCTCAACTGGTACACTTTGTGTACAGCAGTGGCTTGATCTGAGCTGCCAGTCTGAGCAGTGGAGCAGGCTCTAATCAACCCTATGGATTGGATGAACTAATCGATAAATACAAGAAAAATGGAGAAATTAAAAAAAATTTTCCCACAGAAATTAGTATTGAGCTGTGAGGTTTTCCCATGCTTGGCAGGTAGCTTCAGTCTGCCCTTTGGGTCCTTCCAGTGAACTGGCCATCTTTCTGGGTCTTGAGACTGGCTGGAGAAGTAATCTGCCACTTAGTGTTGTTTGAGTGGTTTCTCTGGACCTCCTACCTTGTCACCAGGTCTGTCTGAGGTACAAGCCTTGGTGGAGCCCTGCGAAAGGCCTGCTGGTCATGCAGCTCCTGTTCTGAAAGGAAGTCTACTGCAAGAGGGAGTTTAGAGGAGGAGAAGCGATGGGTGATCCCGGCCTGGCACTTGCTGTCATCCTCAGGGAAAAGAAGTTTTCTTGTTGCCAAATGAAGAAGCAAAGCTGTGATTGAAGGTGAATAGACAAAGATCTTTTGCTTCATGCCAGTGGGAGGGGTGGGCACAGAATGCGAGTGTGTGCTGCTAAAGGTCATAGGGTACAGAGCCAAACTCTGTGCAGAGTTGCCCTCTTGCCTATGTGGTGGCCCAGAGCCTTCACTCCTTAGGAGCAGGATGAGGATGAGATCATAGATAGCCACAGAGAGTTGTCTCCAAAGGCCACAGGGAAATGAATCGAAATTTCTAACATGGGAGTAAGTGTGGCCTCCTCAGCACACAAAGCTTGTCTCTCCTAGTGCAGAGTGGTACTTAAAAATGGGACAGAAAATAAGGAATGATTATAGGTTACAGGGATAACCTATAGGTTATAGGCATGATTGTAGGTTGTAATATAGGAAGGTTTATTTTTACATAAACCTATATATACATAATTTATTTTTAAATCTGCAATTAGTTTTAAAAAGATGTGTCCACACTATTATACATTATATGTATTATTGCACATTATATTGTATATATTACTATAAATATGTTCACATTGTATAGAATAAAAAATATCCAAAGAGTCCACATTTCAAAGAAAGAGGAAGAGGTTGACATTTTCAAAATGCTTTCCCCTACATGAGTTTATTTTTACATTGACCCTGTGAAGTTTGGGGAATACTATGAGCTCTCTTTTTTTGGTGAAGTGATCAAGTGACACCCAAAGTCATGCAGCAAAGCTAGACTGCAGCCTCGCAGCAGGCTAGGCCATGTGAGGAGCGAGGGCGCTGGCCAGCCCTTCGTCTTGCTTAGAGCTGATGGTCCACTGTGCCTGTCGAGAGGTGGGGGCAGCTGGGCTGAGTGTGGACTTGTCCTTCTGTTTCCTAGTGTTGCTGTTCCAGATGACCAGAGACTGGGACTGAGCTGTGCGAATTTGTGTTCTCACAGTTCCAGGGCTGAAGTACAGAGTTAGGGGAGTTGGTAGCGGCCTTGGAGGGAGCATCCACTCCGTGCCTCTCTTCTGGCTGCTGGTGGCTCCCACAGTTGGCGTTTCTCATCTTGGAATTCCAGCCTTGGATCCCATTTTCAGATTCTTCTTCCTCGTGTCTCTGTACTTTCGAGTCTCTTCTTTCCTTATTAGGACACTAGGTTTAGGATCATCTTTCTGCATCTAGTGGGACTCTGTCTTAGTATAACTAACTATATTGGCAAAAGGTGCTGTTTCCAAGCAAGGTCCCTTTCCAGGTTCTGGCAGATTCCATCTTTTCTAGGAACACCCTTCAGCATACTATAGAGCCCCAAGTTAACTTAGCTTGAATCTTGGCCCTGTCACTTTCCAGCTAGCATTGTGCTCACAGCCCCTTGTATCAAAAGCTAGTGGTAGCAGTACCCATGTAATTAGGCTGTTGGGAAGGTTAAATGGAGGGGTGGTGCCTGCCCGGCTCTCAGAAGGGGTTTGCAAAGAGTATATAGTCTGTGGAGCGACTCATGTGGTAGAAGAAACCCAGGTGTGGGGTGGCAGCCTAAGGGCTGGGTTGCCTCTGCTGGTATCTGGCTCTGGTAATGGCTAGAAGGCAGGCAGCTACTCGGAATTTGGCCAGTGGCTGTGCTATTGGGATGCTGAAGACTGGAAGGTTCTACAGACCTAATTTCTGTCCTCACAGAGATGTGTTGTGAATGGAACCACACCCCCAGCCACAAAGAAAGAGACATCTATGGTGGCTTAGCAGGGAGCTTGAGAGGCAGGCTGGAAGGGCAGCCAGCCGGGACTCCAGAGGGCCCAGGATGCAGGTCCTGAAGGGCCAGGGGAGAAGGAGCGCGAAGGTAGCCTGATGACATGCCTCCAGGGCTCCTTTTAAACTTAAACCCTTAAAACTGATCATTTGACTGTGAGGTACCTGGGGAATTGGGAGCAGGATAGGATTGATCTCTGAGAGCAGTCAGCCCAATTGGAAAGGATCCTAAATTTCACTCCTGTGTCTTTCTCAGTTGGCTGATGGTAAGGTGGCTTTATAATTAGCCCCTGTATCTGAAAACCTCCGTTTGTGACATATTGGCATCGTGGTTATTAATTGATTAATTATACAATATCTCCATGTCCATGTCTGCTCAGAAAAGCTACAAACCTGCTCTGGTCTTTGTACAGCAGGTGACAGTTGGCAAATGCCCTCCCACTCACCCTCTTGGCATCACCATCTTTGGATGGTAACCAGCAGCTTGAATGCTGTGTGTCCTGCATGACTTCTCTGGGCTGTAGCTGTCATCGTGTGAAAGGAGACATCTGTCTTCCAGGAGCCCTCTCTTCCAGAGAGAAAGAATGCTGGCACCCACCTCAGGTCCTGGAATTAGATGTTTCTAATTTTGTAGCAGGGACAGCTTGCTGGAGAACCCGTATGGAAGGCTTGGAGAGCAACCGGAGGAGGAGTATGTCCAAAGTATCTTGCAAGATCCTGGGAAGGTGGCAGAAGGAAATTCTGGCGGGTGCTTTTTTTTTTTTTTTTTTTTTGGTCTTTTTAATGTACATTTTTATTTTATTATTTTATTATTTTGATAATGGGGATCGAACTCAGGACTTTGAGCTTGCCACTCGGGCGCTTATGCCACTGAGCCATCTCCCCAGCTGTCAGGAGGAAACTCAGGGAAGCAAATGGGCTGGTCCTGTCCATAGTGAATGCTCCTCTTGTGGAGGGGGAGCTCGTGTGCTGTTCTCTGAGGCAGCCAGGACCCTGGCCTTAGGATTTGGCTTGTCTGTAGGAAGAGCACTTCTTATAGAGGGTACCGTGGGCCTTCAAAAGACAGAAAGTGGGGGTATACATACAGGTAATAAGTAGGATCAAAGTACATTATACATAGGACCCCCCAAATGTGAACCTATGGGAGAGGACAGGGTATGGGGCCAGTAAAGAAAGTGACTAAAGTATGTTGTGCACGTGTGCAAAGCTGCTGAAATGAAGTGCATTAATCAGTATAACCAATATGTGCTAATAAAAAATGTTGGAAAGAAGACAACTTCTCAGTTCTGAAGCCAGGACATTGGTCAGTATTGTAGAAATCATTTGCCCACAAGCATTGGAAGTTGGGGAAGGGCCCCAGGAAGTGGGCCTGTCACCTGTCTTTGCTGGAATCCTCGGGGTCCAGAGGTCAGGGACCCCACAGTCTCAGGGAAGTGTTCTACTTCTCTTTTGTTTGGTCGGTGGCTTTCCTGCAGGACAGGATGGGAGAGCTGGCGCCTCTGCATTTCCATAGCCCGGTCCTTGTGTCTCCAGCACTGCTTGCTTGCCAGGCCTGGGGAGCCTCTGAGGAGACTCTGTCCAGCCTCTTCACAAGTGAGAGTGCAGGCAAGCTGCGAGGAGAAGGGAGGAACAAAGATATTTAGTGTGAGGCTGACACTCGTGGCCACCCTGAGTATAGGCTAGCTGAGCTGGGCAGAGAGCAAGAACCCTAGAAGAATTGAGACAAGGCCAGCCTTGGCATGGGACTGATGCTAACTCCCATTCATGTTTTCAGTTCTTAGCTTGAGCCAAACCCATCTCCGGCCAAGACCGGTCTCACCTCTGAAAATCCGTCATTCCTACCTGGTGTTTCCTGTTAATGGAGAGCCATAAGTGCTCCCTCCCCTCCCTCGGACTCCCCTGACTTGGTGGTGAAGCCCAGTGCTGCCTGGCTGGTGGATGGGGAAGGTGGGCTCCTGGGCCTGGCTTGGACTGGACTCAGCTCTCACCAAAGGCCCAAGTCCACGCAGGCTGCCAGGGCATCCGTGTCTTTGATCCTCCCTGCTGCTAGTACAAACTCTGGAAGGGCTGAAAAGAAGAAGCAAAGAAAATCCAAGTGAGGAAGTTGGCTGGATAAGGAGGGTGAGCTATAATGAAAAAAGCCAGGAGAACTTTAATTCCCTGAGTATGGTACTATGTGCAGCTGGGTACACTTGGGCCTACAGAGAAAGTAATGATGGTTGGAATGAGGGGTTTGGGCTTCTCTTTATCTTTCTTAGAGGCCTTAGCTAAATAGAGGGCTGCTGTTCTCCCTGAATCCTTTTATACCAGAACTGGTATGGAAGGGAAAAAGGTCCTGTGAGAGATGACTTGGACACTTCTTTGGCCCCAGGCACTTAAGAGCAGCTGGGCACAGTGTGTTCAGGGCATCCCCAAACATGGAGCTCCCTTTCTGCATATGCCACTCATTTAATCTTTGATATCATTTGTGTTTTGGGAATGTGGCATCTTAAGATGAAAACTGACCTGTGCTATTGATTAGGTGGAACTTGGGCAAATGACTTGAGCCTTCCTGCCTGTCTCCTCTAGAAACCAGTTATAATCGAAGCACCTTCCTTGTAGGGTTTAGAGAGGATTTGGGAGACTGTACATGTAAAAGTGCATAGACTAGTGCCACACAGGGCCTGAGGAGCTGTTATTATTAACTCTACAGCAGATATTAGTGCAAAGAATTCAGGTCCTATGAATGGGGCTGTGAACTTTAGCAATGACAGCTGTTTATATCTTATTCTTCATTTGCTCGATGGATAGATATGTAACTGAGCCCTTTGACGGGTTAGGCATTGATATTGACTGAACAGAAATGGAAAGACTTGCTTGAGCTTACAGTAGGGAGGAGGGTGGATGGGGCACACTCACAGGTAAATAGCGTGCAGACTATGCTGAGCCAAGTTCAACAGGGAGGATCAGAAAGGCCAAAGCCAGAACTAGCTGGAAGCTTCTTGGAGGAGATGCACCATGGCTTGACTTGAAGAATAGGCAAGTAAAATGCAAACTGTACCTGAAGTGAATTCTCTGAGCTTAAGTGGGCCACACTAGGAGGACAATAAAAGGAGAACAAAGATGTGTCTTTGGCCACCAGTGCTCCATGGTTTGGACTCAGTTTCTTCAGGGGGATCTTGCTCAGGGACCAGCACCTGTCCTACGTCTATTTTTATTAAATTAATTAATTAATTAATTAATTTATTTTTGCTGTTTGTCGAATGCAACAGCATGAAGGCCTGCTGGCCACTGTGCTTGAAGTGAGTCAGGTCGTTGTCTGGGGTTGTCTTATAATTTAAACAAATTCATGACCAAGATAGTGCTCTTGAGTGTATTCTGGACTGTAAGGCCGGCATGGTGGGTGGACATAGGTGAGGTGTTGGGAGATATGAGCAGGCAAGGGCATCTTCACCATCTGAGGTGTAGGGTAGTATTCTTCCTGTGGCTTGGGCTTCCATATCAGATTTCAAAGGCAGAGGAAGGAAAAGTGAACATTCGGATTTAGACTGTCAGTACTGGAATGGATATGGAGTTGACCAGCCACTGTGACATGTTAAAATACTAACCTACCCACACATTTAAACTTAACCACTGGTGCTCATGTAGCTTTCCTAACTCAGAAGCTTAGCATCTTTGAGCCCTTGTTAGAAATACAAATCTTAGACCTCATTCTATTGCTAGTTATCAGAATCCTGCATAGAGCTCAGCACTGCAATTTTAACATGTCTTCCAGGTGATTCTGATGCTGCTTGGACCTGCTCGCTTAAGCATCTCTTAGAGCTGGGGATGCTTGTGGCTTGTCCCATTCACTGGCTGTGAAGCCCATTCACCTACTCTCCATCTTCTGTCCAAGACACCATCCCACCTTCCAACTTGCCATTTGGGCCAATACCAGGAGGTGGAGTGCAGAGGGATGGAAATCCAGTGACCCTGTGGTGGAAAAGCTGTTTGTCTTGGCAGCTTTTCCAGGATTGGGAGCTATGCTTCAGGCAGTCCTCCTGAGGGACCACATATATACAGCTCATCCACTTTCCTCTGCCTCTTGTTGTGGGAGCCGGAGGCCTGACAGCTGGGGGTGTACATTGGGAGGGGAGGGGAAGAGCCAGAGCTCTTTTTGTCCTACTCTATAACCTAGGCTTTTGCTGCTAGAGCCACCAAAACACATTTCTTCCCAAAGAAAACTACAATGGGCAGCACCTTCAAAGTGGGGTTTTTCACTTTGCACCATTAGTTTAAGTCAATGGGATTTAACACAATCCATGAAATGAAGCAGTTAGGCAGGGGAATTCCAGATGGCTGATATTGATGCTGTGTGTGTGTGTGTGTGTGTGTGTGTG
>NDGM011242644.1:1160-20418 GCA_002564305.1 Octomys mimax | reverse complement strand
TCTTGGAAACAGCCCAAATACCCTCAACAGGTGAATGGACACAGAAGATATGGTTCTTTTATACAATAGAGTACTACCTCAACATAAAAAGGATAAATGTCAGATATTTGTAAGAAAATAGATCCACCTTGAGACTGTACTCTTTAAGGAAATAAATCAAACACACACATTCAATTATTTCACGGTTTCTCTGGTGTGAGAAATTGAAAGTGTAAATAAGGACCAAAATGTATAATAGACATTAAGAAATGGGAAGAAAATGTTCAAACAGGAAAAAGAATAAGGAATAGGGATAGGAAGGAAGAAAAAAAGAGAAAACAAAAGAAAAAATAGAAACAAAGCTTTTGTAAATAAGGAGGGGAAGTTGGGTTGAAGGAAGGGAAGAAAGTTGGGGGAGCAAGACATATAATCTACAGGTACAAATTTCCTATGTTGAGCATTATATATGTATATCTATATCTATTTATCTATCTATATATACGTGTGTGTGTGTGTGTGTGTGTGTGTGTGTGTAAAATGCACCATTTTTAAAAATGGAGCTCCACTCAACTTGTAGTGCTGAGGATATACTGATAGTAACAACCAGGACAAAGGAAGGAGCAATGTCTCCTCCCTTGCTCTCCTAATATCCAGTCTCATTCAAGTGCCCCCTTTGGTAGAATCTAGCAAAAGTTCAAATGATAACAACAAGAGGTGGAGAAGTCCCATCTCTAGTTCCACATGTCAGAGTATGGAAAGGCGTCTCAGAGCTGAAAACTATAGTTTGATAATCAGCATACATTTGACATGAAGAAAACAGAATGATAGAACAATTACATGAGATCAGAAAGGAGGCTGTAGCTTCAACTGCACATGTAAGTAACTCTAAGTATGTATCAGGTAATTTCTTATTTCTGAGTATCAGTTTCACTTGAAAATTTACTATTACTGTGCACATATGCCTTCCTAGCAAGGAACATAATAATATAGGTAAAAACATTTTAGTAAGTATAGACCTCTAGATAATCATACGGTTGTCTCACTATCCCTGACCATAATAAACAGAGCCAGGAAAATAACAGATGAATGAAACCATAGATAAGCTTAAAGTCTTTTTGATGATTTTATATTTTTCCTGTCCAACCTGTACGCAAAGCACAAAAAATAATTCAGTAATCTCCATTCCCAACCACCTGTGGAGATACTAACAGACAATGGATGATCCCCCCAGACAGAAGCAGGGAAATGACAGGATATTTGGCTCATTCACCCAAATGATTGACCAGTTTGCATAGCTGCGACACAGCCATATACTATTCATACATGACCTGCTTCCCTTGTGACATTAATATCTGAGATTCCACAAAGAATCAGAGAAAGCTGAATGTGAAAATCAGCAATTGGCTACAGAAGCAATTGATGGATTAATTAATTAAATTAATTAGTGAAAGTACTATAACATAAAATAAAGAACAATGGTTGTTTTTCTTGTATATTGGGATCATGAATATTTTTGGAAAAGGAATAATAAAAAGGAATATTTTTGGAAAAGGAATAATAAATGGGTACATATCATTTATTCAGTAGATTTTCCAGTCAAGGGCCACAAAATTAAATAAGGAAAAATTTTACACTTAGAACTACTTCTCAGAAGCTTTGCAAAATCATTCATAATCTAATCTGGACTATATAGCATGGTAGATTTGTTATTGTTTTTAGAATTTTAGTCCTATAAAGTGCCTCAAGCAGGCACAGGGATCGGGGCTTAAATCCCCAGGCCTGCTGTGCCGGACCCGCCCCTCGGGCGCGCTGATGCAGCAATTGAGATTGAGTGTGGTGGTGCACGCCTGTAATCTCAGCTCTTGGGAGGCTGTAAACAGGCAGATCACTACGAGTCCGATCTAGTAGTAAGACCTTGAACACCCGGTAGACCCTTCCCTAAAATTAAAAAAAAAAAAAGAATTTTAGTCCTATTAATTTAAATTGAAGAATATTTCTAAAAATAAATGAGCACTTCATCAGCCAACAAATTTTCCCTGTCATTTTTTGTGACTAATGTTAGGTTGTGAGAACATGAACGAGCTTGCTATCTAGATTACTGCAGCAGAAGCAAGTGGAGAAATGGAGCGGGAGCACACTGAACTTTACCTGAAAACCCTAAGAAAGGATTTTCAGATGTGACACTTAAGCTAAGCCTCAAAAATTAAATCGGTTTTATTAGGAAGGTGCAGGAAAAATAAAGCAGTTGCAAAGGTGGAGGCGGAGTTGTGAAAGGCGCCCTCGCATTAGGGGACAATGAGCCCCACTGTGTGGTGGGAACTCAGGACTCCGGATGGAAGTAAAGGACGCAGGCAGCCACGAAGATGAAACTGAAGAAGAAATCAGGCCAGTGCATGAGGGGATGTATTACAGTCTGAGATGGTGTGAAGCAAGAGCCCAATGATATCTTTAATAGGGAGAAGAAAGTATCTGATTTTTAAATATTCACACCATAACTTTGGTCCTGGCACAGAGCTAAATTCTAGCGGCGAGAAAAAGAATTTCAGACCTATTACAGTTGTCCAGAAGGGAGCTGAAAAGGAAACCCAGAAATTCTGGAACTGAGACTATAGAAAAGGAATCCAGCTGCACCCTACATTTCATCCCTCAAGAGGATGCGAGTGTCGATGCAATGAAATGTTGGGAGAAAATTGGAGGTGTTTGACTTGAAAAATTAAGAGTTGAATAAATGGCGAGATTTTCCATGTAAATATCAAAAGTCAGCAAATGTTTACTGTCAGGGCTGGTAGTTAAGATGACTGAAGGCATTCTGGGTCCTCGGGTCTGTGTCCTGGTTCTTCAGCTCTGCCAGGACAGGACAAAACAGACATGCGCAGGGCATGAAGAAATGGGTATGAGTATGTACAAAGAAACGCTATTCATAACTTAGATTTTAATTTCACCTACTTTTCCTATATCCTGAAATACTGTCCTTTTCACTTTCCTCCAACTATTTAAGAACCATTCTCATTTCACCGGCCATGCAAACATAAGCCAGGGACTGGCATGGGCCCGCCACTGTCACTTGCCTTCCTCTGCAGAAGGAAAGGCACAAGAAGGACTTCTGTCCAGCTGAAGAAGGCCTAAAGGACAGCTTTGAGCCTCAAGAAAGGCAACTTTCCCACACATTCCACAAACAGTCCTCTTCGTGGCCATAAAGAACCAAAATGGTGTGAGCAGCAAATACAATAGGAAAATGAAAGGCCACATTGTGACCTAGTGCTGCTTTTAAAGTACTTTTTAATTGAAGGTAGAGCAATATTTGAGGTTTTTATGTTATGAAACCTAGACACTTATCTCTATAATAGGCAGTTAGAAGCCAAGGCCAAAGAGAGAAAGCATTTATGACAGAACTTATAAAAGTAGCAAAAGATGACAGAGCACAAGAACTAGCTGAGAAGCAAATAATGTTTCATCCTTTATGGGCGAAAGACAGAAATAAAGCCTGATTTAATTTTAGAAAAGAAATTTCATTTGTAATCTGTCAAACACTGATGTAAAAGATAAATAGAAGTAATAGAAGCCTCCTTCTTAGGCAATACATAACAGTACTCCACAACATTATGCTTGTTCAATAACGTGCAAACCACTCCTAAGTGATTGCAAATAGGAAGAGTTTACAATTTCATTTGGTAAAGAAAGGATGACAGTCGCTCAGGTGCCTCACTGGAGAGCTTCTTAGACATGCATTGCCCTGTCTTTCACAGACAGAGTAATGAAAAGTAAATTTATCTTCACACTTCACCATTTATTTGGTTGAGGCGCAGTATCTCTGGCCCACACTGGATTTTTAACAGATGAAATATTTCCTCAACCAAGTAATTTGATTCTGTGCAGATAGTAACCACAGGCAGTGTAATTAATTTCTTTTATATCTCCAACACAGTAAGTAACTGGGTCTGCTCTTCCTATCCACAAGACAAAGCTGGACACAAATCACAATGAAAAGCAAGGTGCAACGTGAAGATTAAGAAATCTTCTGTGATGTCGTGGATCTGAGCTGTCCACAGCTCACGCTAAAAGAGACATGTTAAAAATCAATCTTTAATAGGATGTTGGTGTCCAATGCAAAGGGGTTCCAACGGGAGACGGATTTCACATTTTAACTTACGCTTCCCCCACACCAAAATCCTATCAAACAAAAACTTATTTGACATAGTACAAAGTGTGTTGATATATTTTGTTACTTTGTTAAAATGTTTTGGTGATAGTCACTAGAACTGCAGCTCGCAAGCTGTCATATCTGTTCAAAATTACTTTTTCGTGAGAATTATTACCAAGTTAATTCCTTCACAGCTATTCTTCCACAGATAATATTGTCAGTACTTGATGAGATAAAACATTCACACTGAAAAGAATATTTCACTATGTGAATTTTTACAAAGGAAAACATCAAACATAAAATCTCAACTGCATCTCTAGTAAACAATTATAGTTTTAAAATCTTAAGGTACACATCTATGTGTTTTTCATTTAGCATAGTGATGCTTTTGCCCAAATATGAGACAAGCCTGGGAGAAGATAATTAAAAATAAATAGAAACATGTTTTCAAAATGAAATAAAAAATTATGATAAAACCTAGCTTTGTGTATAAGACTACCCAACCACTAGACCTAAACAAAAAAAGCCAGAATCAGAACTTGCTCTTCATGGAACAGAAGTGAAAATCATTTGAAGTTTTTTCTTATCTTCCTAATGTTCACTAGCATGTTTGAGTTAATAACATTTTAATTACTAGCACATACATGGCTTTAAATTTTAAGAACTTAAGCCAAGAATGCAATGGGATACTCTCTTACTATAAATAAACTTCTGAAAATGGATCTTTATGCTAAATGTTAATATAATGAAATGAATATGGTCTCTGGAAACAATCTGAGCTGGATTCATAAGCAACATCTACTGCTTATTAGCTCTGTGTTCTTGGGAAAATTACATTAATGTAAGTTGCTACCAAGTTTAATTCCATCTAACCTCAATCAGTCATTGTGAGACTTGTAAGCTTCTGAGGTTATTCATCCGTTGTTACCTAGGCCTGGTTCTCAACATCTCAGACTAATCCCTCCTCAGTGTTGCAATAGTTTATTACTCCGAGAAGGAGGCATATGTATTATGGCCTACACACATCCCACAAAATGTCTTTGAATATACATATCCATGGATTCAGTATGTTAAAAATCAAATGCTCTTACCTGTAGGTAGGGCTATAAATAAGATGGCAATTATACATTGAGATAGACAGTTGGCCACATAAATTCCATGTGTAGTACTGCTGTCATTAGCTTGATTCTACAAATTAATGAACAAGTACTTGTATTGTCCTGAACAAATCACTTACCAAGTTACCTTCCAAACGCACAGTAACTGCCTCCCTAGAAAATTTGGGGTAACAATCAAATTGCTCAAAAATGCTTTGGTTTATAAATAATACATAATTTTAAAAAGACCCTTCACCTACATGCAACTCCAGTGGGATAATAAAAAGTCAGGTAGAGTGTAGGTGGAATAGCTTATTCCTAAATGTAACTCACCCACACATAGCGAGGTCTTGATTCGAATAGCCCTCCAGTAAGTTCACTTTCCTCTTCTACCTTATTTTATGAATTAAGCTTACTGGTACACTTAAGTATACCTAATATCACACCTATCATGTGGGATTTGTACGCATACCTGATCTATCTGAATTCCTCCTTATTCCCATTCGTCCACCCATATTTCTACCCCTCTCCCCGTACTTACTTACAAAAGCTTTGTTTCCCTGTTTTCCTTCTTTTCTCATCATGTTTCTTTCCCTTCCTTCTTTTCCCCATGCCCCCTCCTTATTTCCCATCCTCATTTAAGCATTTTCTTTTCTGCTTTTGCTTGCTCTCCCCATCAAGTCTCCACTTACCAGCTGGGGTAATCGTTTATGGAAATAGTACTTCAACTATAGTGTTTAGGTTAAACCCACCAGTGAGTTCTGGGCACAGAGCACAATCCAAGTTCTCTTGCATGAGCATCAGGCTCTCTGTGATTCTGCCTCAGCCTCCTGCTTCGTGTTCCCACGTCCACTAGCATCCTGTCTCCTTGCTCCACACACCCTGCCTCTCGTGGGTCCTGAGAGTCCACAAACCCACGAAAGCCTCCAAGCTTTGGAGCTGCAGTTCCCTCCGACTGGCTGATTGTCGCGCTGGATCTCATACCCTTCCTGCCTTCTACTGCACACTGAATGAATATTTCTCCAGATAGAGCTTTTGTTGCCTCTCCTTTCAGATCTATGCCCTCTGTCTTTTCAATCAAGTAGTGCACCCCAAGGCTCAGACTAAAATCTCTGGTAGTTATTTTTTGCTCTTCCCAGCCCTTTATCCTATTTAATTAATGAGTGAGTCTTCTTGAATTTACCTCAAAAACAGATCTCAAGATTATCAGAGCCACAGATACTATTCAGCTTTTCATATACAACAAGATTCCTGTGAAATCTCATGCTTTTTAGTAGTTGCTTCAGAAGAAGTTTCCAAGTCTCCAGAAATGGTGTTATTTTGTGACTTTTAAGATGTACCATTACATTTCTAAAAGTAGAAAAAATTAACAGCAAAGTAATCATTTCATGATCATTCACTGGGCAAAGAGATGACAGCATGCTCCAGATTTAAATTCAATTCGAAAATATGACCGGAAAGAATGAACACGTTTTCAGCTTGTTGAGTAATTTTAAATGTTCATGATCTTAATAGTTGTACACCAGGTTTTGTTTGCTTGTTTGTTTTTAATATTTGTTTTTATAGAAAGCTTTGGGTTTTTCCTATCAGTGTAAGTAAATCTTTAACTAAGAGCCCAAGATGTACTATATTAGAGATCAAACCAGCAGACCAGGACCAAGAGATATCCAAATTCCTTATAATGAAGGTCAAACTGGTCTCATATCCAACTACTATAAAGAAACTAAAAGGTTAGCATCATAAAAGGAGAGGGAAGAAAGTCTTACAATGATAACCTTGTAAATAAGTGATAAAGAAGTAGCAACACGCGTTTAAATAGATTGTGATTTCTACTAAAGCTATCAAAGAAGAAAATGTAAAGATAACTTTTGCAAACAAACTACATGCTGTAATGTAAGTAATATGTTAAGGTTTAGCATTGAAACAGATCCTCAGAAAGCACAAGCTATGTGAGTTTGTCCAAGTTAATAAGTTCACTTTTGCCATCTCCTCTGTGGAGATTCCAGTCCAAACCCTTAAGAATGTTTAAAGGACAGCACAGAGCTACGTGTTTCAAGACCTGGCACCTGCTCTGTTCTTTAAAAATTCAGCCATTGTTACAGCATCCACCTTTACAAAAACTAAACATACCCTATTCTAATTCCAGACTTCATATAGAAGAAAGTTTGATTTAATATTATTAATGAATATTTAATGTGTATCTAAAAGAAATGTTTTAATAAAAGTTGTTTCCCTAGTTCTTCCAGCCATCCAAAATCATATTCAATGCTTTTAAAAATCTAAGCCCTCTAATACTTGGTTGAAAGTAATAATATATTCAGAGATTTTCATTCCTAGGCATACTGAATTATCAACAGCATCCCAAATCTTTCCCTAAAGTACTCATTTTCAGCTTAATTTAGCATGTATTTTTTTCCAACTTTTTTCAATGTATATACTTCTGAAAAGTTAGTGAACAACCTGCAGGCAAAGGCTAATTCCTGTGACTTTTTGGTTGTAGTGGGGAAGAGGTTAGCAGAGAGGATGAGATGAATTTTAACAGGATGAGATGCCTGACACCTGTTAATTATAACATGGCTCTAAGAGCACAGGCTGTTCTCTTGCTTGTTGGCAGGGTACCCAGGGGTATAGATTTAATATAGGATGCATAGTTTACAGGTTTGTTTTATAATACTCACTCAAAGAGTCAAATGCAGAACAGTGTGAATGATCTGGCCACATACTAGAAACACAGCTGAGGACCTGGATCCTACAGTAACGTCCTCAGTGATTCCAGCTGGAGGCCTAGAGCCCACGCCAATGTCTCATGCAAGTCTGCGTCAAGGATCTACAGTGAGAAGTCCCAAGGCCAAGCGCAGAAACTAGAAAGCCTACACCCAGGAGGGAAGGATCTGTACCACCAGTGAAGACCAATGTAGGTCCAGGATGCGGCGCTTTGCCTGAGCACTCCCGTAAAGAACCACGGCCATCATCGAGGACAGAAAGGACCCAAATTCCTCCAATGATAACAGGAGAGTACCCGGCAAGAACATGAAAAACTAATTACAAATCAAATATTAGTTGATGAAGAGAATAAGTAAGTGCTATCATAATCTATTTAAGGAAAATAAACTATTCAGAGTTTTGCTAAAAGCACATGGTTTTGCTAATCTCACACAGTGCTGGGGGGCTAGAGCCAGATTAAATTTTTATGAAAGAATTTTACTTTGTTTTTGAACAGATGGAGAAATTAAGTCAGCATCCCAGATAAATGTTATTCCAGTGATTCCTCCAGTACCATCCAGCTATACTTTCTGTTGGGACACAGGAAGCTTGCTTTTCCTCAGAAAGTTGTACTTCTCTCATGAGCCTTCATTTCATGCCTACCAAGGAGCACTCCAACACATCAGGTGCCTGAATGACAGAGCTAGTCCCCACCATGTCCTCAGAAGACAGCAGGACCCTGAATATGCTCACACCATTAAGTTTTTTGACACACCACTTGAGAAAATCACCCATAGGAATATTTCTAGTATACCACTATTGTTCCAGGAGTGGCTGGTCATCATGCATAGCCCATCCTGACTTGGCTTGGTGGTGGGATTACTGCACCGTTGGCAAATAAGACACTACTTTTATCAGAAAATCCTGTTTTCAAATGTCATCCTGACTTTCACTTCCTTCACAGGGCCCTAACTTCTTCAAAGACAAATATTTTGAACTAGAATACTTTTAAGGGACAAAAAAGAAAACATTGACAGTCGTGCCAAAACAATCATGCAGTGATCTTGGGAGAAAAATAGTTTAAAGCAAGTACACATATACTAGAGAAATTTAAAAACTAATATGCAAATATTGAGGGAGGAATAAGTTTTTTGTACAGCAACAGCAATCATAATGAGATTCAAGAGGTGAAAGAAAGAAAATAGAATGAAAAAAGTAATGTTTGTTGATCTCTTCTTGGGATCAACTCAAATGACAGCAGTAACAATGTGGAATGGAAGGATAACATACTAGGCCACAATCTTGTGTCGTAGCTATTAATGCTTTTCTACAGATAAGCAAACAAAGTTTATGAAGATTAAGTCTCTTACCAAAGACACTTAGATAAAAGGATTCAAGTTAGAGTCAAATGTTGCTAGCTCAATGTATATATCCCAGTCACTGCAATTTCTTTTTTCTTTCTGTTTTTTTTTTTTTTATATGTGTATCTGGTATAGGGTCTCACTCTGCAGCTCAGACTCATGGTGATCCTCCTGTTTTCAGCCTTCCCAGTGTTAGGATTATAGGTGTGCACCACCATGCTGGGACTCTGTTGCTGGCTCTGCGCACTCCGGGGGCAGAGCCAGCACAGCTTTCAGGACCTGGGATCAAACCTGATCCTTGCCCTTGCCAAAGCAGGTGCTTTGTCCACTATCTCGCCGGCCCTTACAATTTCAACCTTACATTTCCACATTATATATGAGGAAATGAACTCAGAGACCACATCGTCTTTTAGGACATCAGTGTAGTGCAGAGTGGTGATTCAAAACTCAGCATTACCTGACTCTAAATCAGTGTTTTTTCTATCAAATCTGGTAGAATCTTTGTAGAATGAGATTATTTTATTTGGTAAGGTTTTGTTTTGGTTTCTGAGCTTTATCATGTTTTATTTTACTGTTGTTTCCAAGAGCAAGAGGAACTCTTCTTGTCTCTCCGATTGTTTCTTTGTCCTTCCACTTTCCTATCGTGTCAAACTTTACCATGGAACTCTTTCTAAATATTTAATCAAATATCAGATCTGGGCTAAGAAGAAACCTTTGCTTTCTTGTGAGGGGGTGAGGAGTAATTCATTGACAGGCTGTGCTCTGTCTAAGGTGACTTGTCAAACTCCCCTTCTTCCTTGTGAACTGTATCCAGACTTTACATCCTCCAAAGCAAAATTGTAGCAACTCCTTTTTGTCATACTTGTCATTCTTTGGACTTGGCTTCGGAAGTTCCCATTACCTTTTTTCTAAAATAGAATAAAAATACATAAATGATGATGCCATGGGACTGATGCAGGAAATAGGACTAATGTGTGGCATTCTGTCAGGGGGAGCAGACTGAGAAGTGGCTCTGGGAAACGTGCTTCACAGGGTCCTACGAGAGGACTAGAATGTCTCACTTCTGAACAGCAGGCCAAGAAAGCTCAGCAAGGGGAGGACAATACAGCAAAGGCAAATAAAAATCCCTCTTATGTTCTTCACTAAGGCTTATGATCCTAATAAAAGTTATCTGATACCAGTTACCTACTATATAATCATAGAGGCTGTTTTCTGGTGTGAAACATGCCTGTACCAAATAGGTAAAGCAATTCTGTCCACTTATACCTATCTCTGTCATCTCTGCCCTCTGGATGCCACCAGTTATTCTAATGGATTTTCAAAGGTGTATAGGCTTCTACTCATTTTTTTTTTTTTAGATGTATTTGGTACAGGGTCTCACTACGCAGCTCAGACTCGTAGTGATCCTCCTGTTTTCAGCCTCCCCAGTGCTGGGATTATAGGAGTGTGTCACCATGCCTGTTGGCTCAGTGCACCCAGGGGTGGGGCCGGCACTATGGTGCCAGGGATACAACCGTGGTCCCTGTGCCTTCAGAGCACTCTGTGAACAGGTGAATTAGTCAACAATTTATTTATAAGTTTTTGCTTTACTTTTATGTAGTAATTACGTTGTTAATATATTTTAATTTGCACTTTGAGATTTAAAAACATATTATCTAGCACTAAATAAATATTTTGTATTTAATATGCATTTGGAAATTCTGTAAATTCCTTATTTTCGTTATTAGTACACATTAATATTTAATTCCTAGAGGAGAGTTGGCACAGGAGCATAATACTTCTTAATTGTTTTCTTCATCCCATTTCCTGTCCTCTCTCTAATTCCTGATCCCCTTCTTTTTTTTGAGAAAGGTGTACCTCCATTCTTCCTACTACCTACCATATATTTTGCTGATCATTTACAATATGGCTTTCTTATATAAGAAAAAGCATACAGTATTTGAGTTTGTGGGTTTGATTATTTCACTTAACATTGTGATCTCAAGGTGCATGCATTTTTCCTACAAATGACTCAAGTTTACCTTTCTTTATGGTAGGGTAGTAGTCCATTGTGTGTAGATACTATATTACCTTTGTCCATTCATCTTTTTATAGACATATGAGCTATTTCCAAGATTTAGCTATTATGAATTGTGCTGGCATAAATAAAGTCTACATGCATAAATGTAATATTTTGTCTTTACTTCCTTTAAGAAAATACCTAGGGCTGGAATACCTGGGTCCAGTGGAATTTGTAGTTTTGGTTTTTGGAAGAATCTTCACACTGACTTCCAGAAGTGCTGTACTAGTTTTCATTTTTACCAGTAGTACGACAGGGTTCCGTTTTTTGAAAGCATCATGAGTATTTGTTATTATTAGATTCTTTTTCCCATTTTTTTCTGGCAGTGAATTCAAGAAGTGCTCGGAAGAACTCACTGGAACATTCGTTAACATTTTTCTCCAAGGATCTCACCCCATCTTCTAGTAAGTTTGCAAAATACTAAATCTGAGTGAGCCATATGTTACCCAAACTAATTAAAGTCACAGTCAAGTGAATCTCCCAATTTTTAACTAAGAAGAAGTCTCTGGGGGAAAGGGAAAAAGTCACTCCTTGGGGAAACTTTGCACAAATATGGATGGATGGCAAAGTAACAGGGCAAGAATCTTAAATCAAACCGACGCATTCAAGCTGAGCAAAGGAAATGCTTTCAAGAAAGTCAGTAGGTGAGCAGAGGAAAACAGCAAGTTATTGATGTTACACTGTTAGCACATTGAGGGTAATATAAGTGCCAATATAAAAGTTGGAATATTGAGAAGCTGAAATCACTAGGACTATTTATTTTCCAATCAGTTCAAATAGATAAGGTTGGGAAAAGTCCTAAGATAGATAGATAGATAGATAGATAGATAGATAGATAGATAGATATCACTTGCACAATTAGTTTCCTTTGTTCTACATGAACTTCATCACATGATCATATTGACATTTTCTTGGCTGAAATGCAATTATTTTTATCTTTAAATTTATATGCACTTGTCACCATATACAGACATATTTGTTGATATTCTTAATTTCCTATATGCATTAATATCCTTTTTTATTGTTTGATGTCATATATAATGATGTTAAAAATCCACTCCTGGTCATTCCACAACAGTTATACAAACTAAAAATGCAAGTCACGGGTCAGTTCTTAGAACAAAGCACCCACCACGTGAAATAATTCGGTATAACATATTTTTAAAAAGCAGAAAGACCATAGCAAGAGAAAAATAGTTCACTAACTTTTCTCATGCAAAGTATACACATCCCATTTCTGAGTTGCAGACTCCCCATTGCCTTTCTGTACTTGCTACCCAAGAATGGGTTTCTAAGCAGAGGGAAGACTACCAAAGAAGACAGTCTGTAGTTAAGTATAAAAAAATAATCCAAATCATTCTCATTTTCTAGCAGATTCTAAAAGGAAACTCGTTAATAACTACCAACTTTGGTAAGCCTGCCACAGGGGATGAGTCTACATGGCTCAATTAAAATACTCCAATCATTGCAGTCAAAGCAGTCACTCTACCACAAGATGAAAGAAACGGGACAGACGTGGTAAAGGAACAAGAGGAACACATACCTCCATTTAGATGCTGTTCAAGTCAGGCGCAAGGAGCTGTGATTCCTCTGACCCAACTCTTTTTTATTCCTGTTGTCCTGCTTTAATAATTGATACTCACATCCCTTCTTATTTTCAAAAGTGTTGCACTTGGCACAATACATTGCGTGGACACCCTGCAAGTCAAGTCACAGCACTGCTGCTCGTGGCCGATGCACAGATGGACAGGAAATGCAGCAGACAGGCTCTCTCTGCTCCACCCTGCTCTGCTCACCGGAAGCTAACCTATTTGAACTGTGCTAGCAGCCTTCCTTCTCTGAGAATTTGGCCATTTGAATCCCTATTAGGAAAGGGAGGGATACCCACAGGATAAGCCAGTGTGCTTATCTTCTGGTTGTCTCTCCCTGTCTGGCTCCCGTCTAGCTACATCCCTCTTCCCGACACAGCTCACGAGGACTCTCTCCTACAGCACCGCACTATTTCTGGGTTCTAGCAACTCTTCACTCCCCAAGCTCCTTGAAGCCTAGGCACAGCACTGAGTCTCCACTGCTGCTAGCCCCGGGAGGCTTCCCAAGGCCTTGTAGGTTTCCTTTGATCTTGTCTGTACTTTAGCACTAAGCTGGCCTCTCCCTACAGTTCCCTATCTGCATGTGTCCCATATTTTCTGCCAGAACTATTGATATATTTTTTTTTTTGCTTCATCTCTTCAGAGTTTAGAGCAGAGGGAAAGGCATCCTTCCTTGCCTTGTGAAAAACTTGAGACTAAGAGAAGTTACTTTAATTTTCCAGCTCACATATAATAAAATAAGGTTGAAATCTGGGTATCCCCAACTCTGAAAACTATAGGCTCTCCTAAATCAAGTGCCAATGTAGGCAGGTTACTAATGTCTTTCTACATTACATAATAAAAGGCAAACTATCCTCTGCCCTCCTCTCACATTCCTCCCTGTCTGAGTACCGGAGAGCAAAAGCAAGGGCCTCTCACATCCCAGGCAAATACTCTACGTCTGAGCTTTATCCCCAGCTCCAAAGTAAGCTCTTTGAAAAGTTTCGCTGCTATATGAATACATTCCTTCAACAGATACCACTGCAGTATGTAGTAGGCACTGTGCTACTTATGGAAAGCACTTGAAAAGGTAGAATAAAAGTCCTGAAAAACAAAGTACCTAGAAATTTTTGTTTTGTTTTGTATTTAGGACAGGATATACAGGGTGTACAGGGTCTCACTGCATGGATCAGACTCATAGTGATCCTCCTGTTTACAGCCTCCCAAGTGCGGGGATTGCAAGTGCACACCACCATGCCCAGTGGGGGCGTGGTTGGCATAACAGGCTTGGGGATTGAACTGCTGGCCTCTGCGTCTGCCTAAGCAGGTGCTTTAATCTGGTGAGCTATTTGGCCAGCTCTCAGTATCTAGAAATTTAGCAGTTACCAGTTTTAAAATATGAAAATATAGAAGCTAAAAGTATCTTTAGGAAACATCCCAAAGCCATAATCCAGGGTGACAACATTTGTTAATTGCTTTCCGATAAATTGAAATCTTGATTACCGACTTTGACATAATAAAGAACATCTACCTGCAATTTTAAAGTAAGTTTCTCAATGAAACTCAGAAGAGAAGCTGCAAGAGAACAGGATCGATGATCAATTTCCCTCTCCCCCATGAGTGTCTCCTGATAAAGGCCAAAGGCTTTAAAGTTCAGGTAAAATAAATCCATACTTACTTAATTTTAATATAGCATCCTAATCTCAAACACAACAATTCCTGTCACCTTTTGTTCTATTATGCTCAGTGTCCCAGAACCTTTAATTTCCTCGGCTATAATTCCCAATTCCTTTGCCAACTGTTGGGCTGGAGAAATCTGTAGATTAGCTTTGGTGTAAGAGTATCAGAAGGCACAAAATAAGGGCAGAAGCAGCAATCTAGAATAATGCATCAACTGAAAAAGGAGGCATTGCGTTAATCAAGATTCCTACCTTAATATGTAACATAGAAGAAAAGAAGAAACATATTTAAATTTTGGCTTAATCATAAGATAGTAAAAGGAATTTACAATGTGTAACGAATGGGTTCTGTGACTTACGTAAGAAATCGTAATTGTTTTCGTGCATTTCTCCTGCCTACACTGAGAACTTCCGATCCCGGAGCATCAGCTCCTTCTGCTTTGCGAACTGAAGATGTTCTTATGTGGAGAGCTCTGCCTCAGCAAGCAAAGGCCCGTGCCTCAACGCCGGGAGAAGCAGGCCACATGTGCCGTTCATTACACGCATTTACACGAAGAACTGCATCAGGGGCCAGCCAAATAGCTCAGCGGATTAAAGCACCTGCAAACAGGCACAGGGGCTGCGAGTTCGATCCCCAGACCTGCCGTGCTGACCCTGCCCCTGGGGCACACTGAGAAAGCGACTGACCCTGGGCACAGTGGCACATGCCTGTAATCCCAGCACTTGGGAGGCTGTAAGCAGGAGGAACACTATGAGTCTGATCTAGTAGTGAGGCCCTGAACATCCTGTAGAACTTTCCCTAAAAATACAGAAAAAAAAAAAAGAACTGCATCAGCTTTCAAAGAATCTTTACATGTCTTGATAAAAAATAAGACCATTTTTCTCTTAATAGACTTCATATTATATTAACTCTACATATATTTGTGCCATTTGAAAGAAAAAAAATAAGGCAAACCAGCGGTCCTGGCTTCAAAAATACATAAAAAATGAAATAACGTTATTTGTATTAGCTCTGACTTTAAAGGTTTATTGCAAAAAGGAAATAATTTTCAGAATTTGTCACAGAAAGATAGCTGTGTCAATAGTAATGCTATTGGCTAGTGCTGAACACTTACCATGTACCAGCACTCAACTGGCTCATACACAGACGTAAACGTAGAGAGGCTCGTGGTCAGAAGCCTTGTCAAGGGTAGTGTTGCTACTTTCCAAACATGAAGATGATTACTGTGATGATTTAAGATCTCTTCACTCATGGTTTGCAACGCCAGCATTTAAACTCACTGCTTTCTTCTTTGAGGGACACAATTTTGGCAGAAAAAAAAAATGAACCATGTTTCTTTAGTTGGAAAAATCAAGCTAAAATAATGTTTCAATGAAATGTTTCTCCCAAGCGGAACTCTGCATATTGACTTTTCACAAAGTTAAATATCAAATGGGAAAAGATGAGGGAGAAAAGGCCTAAATCTATCTTACTTGATATTAAAAGTTTTGATGAAACATGGATTGCCTTTATTCTCATTTTAGCCCTCAACTTTCTTGGAGCCTACTTGCTCCTCGTTTCATTGATATTTATGCAAAACCCTGTACTGCTGTCAAAATTCAGAAAGCATAGTTATCATCTCACTGTAAAAGTTTGGGAAAATCAACTATACAAATGCTTGGCTCACCCTCATCTTTTCACTCAGATGTACCTAATGAAAAATCCAAACCCAAGGAGCACTACTCTGCCATCAAGAAGGACCAAAGAGTCATTTGTAGGAAAATCAATGTACCTTGAGACCCAAATGTTAAGTGAAATAAATCAGGCATGCTAGCTTAAATGATTCCTTTTATAGAAGTAACCCAAAATATAAATCAGTTAAAGAGAAAAATAAGAGGTAATAAGAAATAAGGACATAGATCTGTTGTAAGAGAGAAGAGGATGGAGAGATGGAAGGAGGGGAAGAGATTGGTATGTTAACTACATGGACTGACTCCCTGTGGAGAATGGGATCATTATGTATTGCAAACATATCCTAATAAAAATACACTAGAACATAAATTAAAATCCCACTGCCTTTGTAATCCTAACACTCTGCCTTTTCTGGCCATCTTGCTGTAGTTTATCTGGGGCAGCCTGAGAGCCTGAGCCCTGGCAGAGCTCATACCATAAGATTTCCCTAGAGGACCAATGGGGTGTGTGAAACACTTCCATGGAGCATAGATTTGGTCAAAGGATGACCGGCTTTGAGACTGAGAACTGTGCGCAGCACTGCCTAAATTACATCGTACTGACAACAGTGTGATTGGCCCTCAGGAAAAGCCTCTCTTGCCAAATAATGTGACTTCCTGACTCCTTTTCCCTTACTTTGAAATAGCTTCTTATAGGTAGCATAATTAGCATAATGTGTTGCCTAGAATGTGCTAATCTAGGTGAAATGCAGCATTCTTGGCCTCAGATCCATTCTAACACAGATGACATCAGTTCCAGCCTGACATAAAATTGAGCCAATTCGAAGGGGCTTAGATTGGAGTGGCAAGTTCTATTCTGCACATAGCGTTTTTAACATGATGTCCCTCTCTCCTTCAGTTTAACAAGATTAGTACTAAAGTATGATGAAAAATGTCTCCTATCTCTTTACCTGTAGCATTTCTGTGGGGCTAAATTTTTTTGGCTGCCCCCTTTAGGCATCAGAGTAAGAATATAATTCTGACCTCAGCAATTACATAAAGCAACTAGAGTTTCTGTATTCAGATGATTTCTATTCAGCCAGACCTCTCCACACTTCCTGCAGTAGTCAGACACTCTATTATTTTCCCAAAGGTCATACCCTAGTGGAACAAATACACCTGATATTTTCTACATTATTTGCATGTAATTTGCTTATGCCTAAACAGACTGTGATTTTGAGGAGTACAAATCTAATTTAAATTTTCCTGAACTACCATGGCGAAATGATAACTGTGCTTTCTGAATTTTGACAGCAGTACAGGATTTTCATTAGACGTTAGAAGAAAACATCAAACACAGGAAGAGCAGAACATATTCTAAATGCAAACTAGGAGCTAGGAGCTTGTAACATAAAATATCAAGCACATTCGCTAAATTTATGGCCATATCTAACAAAGAGCTTTAGAAATACATAATCAAATATGTAAATTTCAAATGGCTCATTTTGATTAGAATGGGAGGGGATAAAATATAAATTATTTATCTTAGTGAGCCAGTAATGTGTATCACAAGTATATCCAATGAGAAAATAATTCCTTTGGCTTAGAACATTATATGCTATCAAAAGCCATTAAGCTGGACCTGGAAGCACATGCCTGTAACTCTAGCACTCTGGTAGCCTAAGGAAGGACAATTACAAGTTCAAGCCCAGCTCATACAACTTAGAGAGATTATGTCACAAATTGAATTTTTAAAGAGAAGGCTGAGAATGTGGTTAGCATGAAGGCCTTAGGTTCATCCCTTACCAGTCAAAGAAAGAAAAGTAAGTTCACATTTTAAAATCTTACCAATTGAATCCTATAGCTGTCATACATCTCTTTGTTATAAACACATTTGATTTTTGAAGGGTGTAGTCCATCCCTTCATATTTTCTATGTGTAATTTCATACTTTCACCTTTTAGAAACAGTTTGGCCATAATTCTTGAGGCACAGTGCTGATTTATGTACCTGGACATGTGACCTTTGTGAACCGAAACTTGTATGTATAATCTGTATTTACTTGTAACTCTCTGGCCATATGCTCATGTCTGTGGATTCAAGTCACTGAAGTGAATAGCAATGGAAAGAAAACCTAGGCCATGTTCTTGGGTTATACATGCTCGAAATGTTAACCAATATACTTGTTGTGGTGGGTTTTATTCACTGTTACACTTTTGTGCATGTTTTAACAAATTGCTTTCTTAGAGTAGAGTAAGTCTAGAGACTGCTACTGAAGATCTAAATTTTTAACTTTAATTAAGCAGTATAAAAAAATAAATTATACAGAAAACTTACTCTCAATAGAGGCAAATCAAAACAGCTAAAAGAGATCGACAGAATGGTTATTAGAGGAACCTGCTAAGTAGAACAGGGAGCTTGGAGACTGGGGAATTAATGTGAACTATTTGTCTCACTATGATGCAAGGAGGTATTACCATGTAATTCTGGCTAGGTCTGGTTTATTTATTTTTTAATGTATTTAATACAGAGTCTACAGGGTCTCACTAAGTAGGTCAGACTCGTAGTGATCCTCCTGTTTTCAGCTTCCCGAGTGCTGGGATTACAGGCTCACTCCACCATGCTCAGTGTCAATCACCCTCTCAGCTAGTCCTGGGGACAGGGACAGCATCGGCCACCAGGGATCAAACCCTGATCCCTTCGTCTGCCTAAACAGGTGCTTTAATCTGCTGAGCTATCTGGCGGGCCTCAGTTCTAGTTTATTCTCTAAGGTGAAGCTTCCGGAAAGCCACACAATCTCGCGGAGCGGCGGCAAGTCTGTAAATGAAGAGGCTAGCTGTGGGACAGCATGAAGCTCTGAAAGAAATTCCAAAGTAGCACTACCAGCCCTTGGTGGTGGCAGTCTGTCTGGCAGGGAGAAGGGTGTAGTTTTAGTCACTTTCTGTTTTTGCTTTTGTTTTTTGTTTGTTTGTTTTTGCGGAACCGGGGATTGAACTCAGGCCCTTGCGCTTGCCAGGGAAGC
>NDGM011242638.1:2282-13293 GCA_002564305.1 Octomys mimax | reverse complement strand
TTGGACTCACAGCGATCCCGTTTTTAGCCTCCCCAGGGCTTGAATGACAGGCGTGTTCCACCATGCCCAGACTTCGTGGCCAGCTCAGTGTGCCGGGGGCGGGGCCGGGGCGGCACGTGGTGCCGGGATCCATAATCGTCTATGTGCCCATTTCCTGAATTCTTTGCCCTTCTATTTCTCTGTAGCATTTTCTTATCAAACTTTTGTCATAAATTATTCCCTACACTATTTTTTAGACGATATCCCTCTATACCCAGTACTGAGTATTAATCCTGGGCCTTTGCACTGAACAATATCCCCAGCCATTTTTTTATATTTGAGACAAGATCTAAGTGATTCAACTATCTACCCTGAGTCCAGGCTTCCATCCTCCTGTCTGCCTTCCAGAGCACTGAGATTATAGAAGTGTACCACTATGCCTGGCATGGATTTGTTTCAATATATTACCTGTTACTTCCCTTAATAAAAACACAACATTCACCTAATAATGACTACCAAAAAAGAGTCTTCATTAAACTTAGGAAATATTAAGGCAATTCTCAATTAATATGAAAATTCCAATTCTCCTTCATGAGAGTAAGTGGAATATGAAAATGTCAGCATAGAAAGCACTCCCTATGAAGCCAGAAGCTGTGGATTTGAATACTTGTTCCTTTTCCTACCAAACAAGTAATATCAAGCCAATTTTCTAATAATGATTTGCATTAAATATTTTCACTTTCTACCTCCTAGGATAGGTTAGGACACCAAGTAAGATGAAATGTTTCAGTCAATGTACGTCGTACACTATTAGACAATCAACGACCGTGAGTTATCCCTGTATTCAACTGGGCATGTCTGGTAGTTTAGAAAAATTAAAACTTTTTAAATTGATATAATTTCTTTACTTTTGAATAAAGAAGAAATAAGTGTTCCCAGACCAACATGATTTGTTTGTAATTTTATGAACAGAAATTTTATGAACTCAGTATTCAAATAGAAGAGTGAAGACGTCTATGTGAGTTGTGAAAATGTTCAGTGCCTTCAATGTTAAGTGAAGAGGCCTATGTTATTTTTTCATGGGAGTTAACCAGAATCAATTTGGGATATATATATATATATATATATATATATATATATATTCATGGATAAACAATTTTCAGGTGCCAACCCACTTTCCCTGTGCTGTGGTATGTGGCATCTTTTCTGAGCGGCTCCTGCTTTCCATCATCAGAAGTCTACATGGCCAAGCAAACAGGGAATTCATGGATCCTTCATAAGGAGGCCCAGAGTCATTCCCATATATACTTTCCATGTAGTTATGTGCATCAAAGATAAAAGATCTTTTAAGTTTTGCAGATGAATTGAAAATCTAGATTTTTTATGTGTATAACTGTTTAATTTTTGAATATTGACCATTTGTTTTTATTTTAATAATATAGCTTATTAATTCTAGTAGACTCAAAATAGTATTGCAATATGTAATCAATATAAGAAATCACAGATTACAAAAATATTTATTGAGGGTAGGTGGTCCCACAGTCCTTATACTGTGCCATGCAAGACCCTGCTCAGAAAGTTCACCTCAAGGCCCTTGCTGGCCTAGGAGATCCCAGCCCCTCACCTTATGCAAACCCTGACCTCCGCAATGCCATGTCCAGCCATGCCATCCTTTACAGTGGCCCTCACCATGGCAGCTCATAGTGGCTGGCACTGCTGGAGGCCTTGCTGGGGACAGGAGCAGCATCCTGCAGCTGTGCTCCATGGCACTCTCCCCTCTCGCCTGCACCTCCATTCTCACTCCTCCCTTTCCCCAATTCAAGTGTATTAAAAATATTTTGTGAACCAAGCTAAGCACAAGTGGCAGCTACCATTTTGCAACTTCTGCTCCAAACTTACATTTCACTATAAGAGGTGTGAGACTCAGAGCAGTGATGGGGACCTTCTGGAGCTTTCACTGATAAGTACAGCCCCCGGTGCCACCACCAGGTTAAAGAATCACCCCCAAGCCATACTGCAATAGAAGTCTTCAAACAAGTTTTCTGAACCAAGACCAGAACTCATATCCCAGCTGTGACCCACGATCTCCCCACAGCAATCATCCCAGGGAAGCAGAAGCCAGCAGAGGACATCTGGTCTGATCAGAAATGGCTTTTTCTGTACTTTTCTCACCTGATACAACCCTTGCCAATCTGCCTTGGCTATTATTGCTTTCACAGTTAGAGGTGGTGAAGGTTGATACAGACAGTAGGGTCAGCTTATACCTTTTACTTTCTTCCTGGCAACCTTCCCACTTATTCTTCTTTTTTCCCATCCTCATTCTGTGGCCGGACAGATCTAGCACTGCTATGGGACTGAAGTGAAAAACCCACTTAATGCCATGTGAAACTTTTTGAAAGCTCTCTGAGCAACCATATAAGAATTAAGAAAATGGAACATCTCACTGATTAAGCAACTATAAAATATTCCTAAAAACCACAAGAATAGTAAAACAAAAACAGAAGAACCCCTGAGTTCAGAATACTTAGCTCCATGTGACCTTAGCTCCCTGCCTCTCCCCTACGGTTTGGATATGAGTTGAGGTGTCCTGCCAGGATTCATATGATAGCAGTCAGGCTCCTAGGACAGCACTGTGGAGAGGTGGTGGATGCTTGAAGAGGCAGAGTTCAGTGCAAGGTGATTGGGTCACTGGGTGTGTGACCCTCGGTGCAAATCTAGTCATTCTCATGAGAGCCCCGTTAGTGTCTGTAGGGGGTTGTTCTACAAGGTTGGACTGGCCCCTCCCCCTTCTCTGGTTACCTATCTTGCCTTACGCTCCACCCACTGTGAAGGCAGCTGCTGCAGGCCCTCACCTGGATGATCAGCAGTCCATGCAGTGCCCACAGATATGCAGAACTGTAAGCTAAGGGAAGCCCTTTTCACCACAACATACCCAGCCTCAAGTATTTTGTTATAGCAGCAGAAAATGTACTAATAAACTTATCACACAGGGATATTGGCTTTTCTGATTCTAGCCATCTTCATTCTTAATACTTTTTTTTTGTGTGTGGAGCTGGGTTGAACTCAGGCCCTTGCACTTGCCAGGGAAGTGCTTATTCCACTGGGCCATCTCCCCGGCCCCACCATCTTCATTCTTGTACAGCAATTATAAACAGACACTTCAGGACAGAAGAACACCTGGCCTGAAATAAGACACCATCTCACTGGAATTTGAGAGCACAATATCAACAATAAAAAGTAATTAGCTTTCAAAACAGTAGCTTGTTCTTGATTTGAAATCTAGGGTTTAAATACTGTTTCTGCAAGTTCTGTTTCAATTTCTACCCAAGGAGAAAAGCCTAAGTACAAGAACACTTGAATTCATAGGTTTCAACTAAGTTTTAAATTGTATGATAGCATTAAAGGGAATATTTTTAAAAATAAAATTATAAATTTGTCAGGTTATTATATATCATTTTTTTTTCAGTACCAGGGATTGAATCAGGACCTTGTGCTTGCCAGGCAGGCACTTATGCTGCTGAGCTATCTCCCCAACCCAGATTATACAATGATTTTAAGACAGGAAAGGAAAGACATATAGATAGGTACAAGTTAATATTATTATTAATTCTCAGTATTGGAATTTTGGCAATTTGGGGGTGAGGCTTTTTGTTTGCTTTTTGACATAGCAACACAAAATGTGCTAATGTACTATGTAGCCCAGGCTGGCCTTGGACTCCCAGTGATCCTCCTGCTTCAGCCTCCCAAGTGCTAGGATTCGAGCCACATCCCACATGCCTGCTGTGACGCATTTTTATAGTCAAAAAAATCTCAGGAATCCTTTTTTAAAATACATATATTTTGGGACTGCACAAATATGTCTTCTCTCTTACCTGAAGGGGTGTTTTAATGAACAAAAAAATTTTAAATATTGGGAGAGTTAAAAAGTTGGGATTTTTTTAGCCCTAACTGCCATAAACCTCTTCAAGAATCAAAAATTAATCATCCAGTGCTGTCTACTCCTTTATGTGTAGTTTAATCCCTTCCCTCCAAACAGGTGAGAGATATTCTTCCATCAATGCTATTTGCGAAAATCCTCTGCATCTTTTTAGTTTTGAATTTGTTTTATAGCACAGTGATTTATCCTTTACATTCTCGGTGAATCTAGAAATCTGACTGTAAGGTTGGAGATAATGCTAAACTGATTTTCTAAAACTTATATTTTACTGGAAAAAACAGAAAAAAAATAGAATCTTGAAAAGTTCCTCTGTTGTATTTATTCTGTCCAGTGACTGAAGCTTTCATATTTATCGCCAAAATGTTGACTTTCACCTTTTTTTTCCTACATTAAAAATAGGAAATTCAAAAAGA
Source organism: Octomys mimax (assembly GCA_002564305.1). NCBI lineage: Eukaryota > Metazoa > Chordata > Mammalia > Rodentia > Octodontidae > Octomys > Octomys mimax. The sequence continues at coordinate 8,964 of NDGM011242638.1, read as the reverse complement.
AAAATAGGGAATTCAATAAGCATGGAGAAGGAAAATGTCAGATAAAATATTAAAAGGTTCCTTGTTTTGTTTTGGTAGAAAAATATAACATATTTTTCTCAATTGCATTTTATGAAATAAAACAATGGGCACTCCAGTAGAACTCAGCAGTTAACTTTATCCACTCCTTATTTCTGCGTACATTTTCTATGTGTGTTATTCCTCAATTCTATGTGTATTTTTACCTTGATCTTGGTGATCCTTACAAACCTGAAAACAATTATGGAAATGATCTTTAATATAATAATATATTTTACTGAATGTCTTAGCTTTTTCATTTGAATAACTGAAACAGAGACAGTTCTTTGCATGTTGAAATGTGTAATTATCATGTATCCAAAAGGGAGGGTGTAATTTCCACATCTGATTACAAGGGAAGGGTGTAAGTGAAGCCGCCTGGGTAAACTTACATTTGTTTACAAAGAACAGTACCTTTGATATTAAAAACTCAAAACACACAAAACACTGGGAAAAATCAAGATTAACAAGCACAAAGCCAAACAAAAACCTTAGTATTTTTCTTGGCCCCACTACAAAAATAAAGTTGTTCCTTCTGAACTTGTATTGGTCTACTTCTGATGATTTTAACAATCAACATTATTTTATTTTACAGGCTTGCTAGTGCATACCCGATTAAATGTTAGAAAGCTCAAACACTTAATTCAAAAAGAAACTTCAAGTGTCTTTTATACTTAAAAACCTATGTGGTCAGTTTAAACTAGAGACTGATCTTCATCTCAACGGAACATACTTTTCCTAAATACAACATGAGTGCTTGCAAGATATACATTTTTGATGCTTTTATCTCCCTGCTATTTTTTTAAACTTCTGATTTACCTTGATAAGATCAACTTCTGCTCATGTGAACTTATGTTTTGGACATGTAGGAAGTGATGATATCAGGGAAAGCCAGAGCTCTGATGATAGCTGTCTCTCAGCAAGAAGATTAAAGATAGATGCACGAGCATACAACAGGTAGCAAAAAAAGATATAGAAAAGAAACTAACAGCATTCATATTTGGAGCAATAAATTTACAGTTGCTATGGAGTTGTAAATTTTTGCAAAGTAGCCCAACAGCAAGTCTGCAGATACTTCTGCGTGTCATAAAAGAGGTAACAAAGAAAAATGAAAAGCAGGGGGAAAAGGAAAGTTTTGAGAGTTATGAATAGGAGATAAATTCCTGTTCCTGCTGAAAAGAATTCACTAAAATGTAGATATTCATTGAGCTTTACAATTATATGGAAAGCAGTATAGTTGTTAGAAAGCCATTAAGCTATATAGTTTTTCAAATGCAGTACTAAGGGCAAGACTGATTTTGGTATACTTCAGAAAAAAAAATTTTTTTGGTAATTTGCCAAATCTAACTTTAAGAGAAAGAACTTGGAAAAAGAACACAAGTTAACCAAGTGGTTAAGACTGTAGAATGATTATAATAAAATAAGTTATTCTGCAAAAAGGAAATAAGGTCTTCAGGTATTGCCTAAATAAAATTCTTGCTTTCATTTTTTTGTTTATATAAAATTTCATTATGCATCTTCCTATTCTGCTTTTCCGTTAAATCAAAGAGCAAAACACCCGAGATGAATGGCACTCTTCTGTGTTCCTGGGCTGTCTGCATTGGAGCCTGACTGGCCCAGGTATGCAAGGGTGTGTCTAGAGGGTCAGCAGGTTGAGGGGACTGCAGAGGCTTCTAGGTAGCTCAGAGCTTACCCGGCACACACAATCTGTGTCCACAGTATACCAATCAATGCTTAGTGCACAGCACATTTTTCACTGTGTTGTTAGAGTACATTTGCTTATATTTTGCACAATTTTAATTTAAACATATTGATCAAACTGAACACTCAATAAGACCCTAGGCACCTTAGGCTTATTAAAATTAGTCAACATGAAGCAAGTGAGCTAAGGAAGTAATGGAAACTGGAGATTTAAATACAGCGGAACACACTTAAATAAATACCTGTTAATGAAATAAATCTATTAAATGAATTTACTTTCTCAGAACCAAATCAAAACACATAGAGTAATCCTCAAGGGGACCTTTAAATGAATACTGCTTAAATGAATAAGCATCTTAAATGGACATGTTTCTCTTGAAGGGCAAATAGTATTTTTATGTTCTCTAAGGTTAATTAAAGCAAAAAAATCCATGTTGACTTTTTTGGGGATACATTGTCATTCTTTGGAAAAGAGCAGGAAAAGTATTTGAATAACACTATTTACATACTATAAATAATATTCTTATTAAGAGATTGTCATCTGTGTGTATGTATGAGAAAGATATGTGCAATAACAGAGATACAGAGACAGAAAGAGAGAGACAGAGAGAGAGAAAGAGAGAGAGGGAGAAAAAGAGAGAGAGAGATTGTCAGACAGACAGATGGACACAGACAGACAGACATAGAGACATGTGGGGCATAGAGGGGAAAGCCTTTACAATAGTTGAGTGCATTTATTTGTCAGACAACTTATCCATGGTGGGTTAAAACAAAACAAAATAATTTTAAATTGCCTCCCACAATCCTAGGTCATGAAGAAAAATAAAGTCTATGCTACTTTTAACACAGAGTTTATTTGCCTCTTTAGAAAGTTATATTATTTCTCCAGCATGGTTGAAAGGTGAGATTGAAAGCATTGATTCCGTTCCTCTAATGATGATTTGTAGTATAAGTCTCATTGGCACATTCACCAGGCTCAAAAAAATATATTTTAAAAGACATAGTGCTTTGTAAAATAGGGATTAAAAACATATTTTAAAATCTACCCTGTTAACAATTTTGTGTGCAGTACAGTATTGTTAACTATATGCACATTGTTGTACAGCAGATCTTTAGAATTTAACATAAGTGCTTTTTAGCATAAAGTTTATGTTGGACCACATCTTTAATTCATCTGGTCTCTCTTTTCTCAGAGGGGTTGACCTACGGTGATATGTTATTATAATGACAGAAAAAAATACAGCACACGTTAAAGTCTTAAAGCAATAATACCTTTTAAAATACGGTGGGTACGCGATCCATAGAGAGTTTTGTTCAGACCCCCTTTATGTCATGCTGCCTTTAGAGGGCCTTGTTTATTCATCTTTTTCCTTTGGCCTAATAAAAGATATTAGCTCTTTTCCCTAAGCAAAAGCACTCCTATCATGAATCAGGCAACTAGTGGGAAACTGCTGGCCAGGTTTCACCCCACTAAAATTCTAATCTATACTTTGTCTTTTAGAATTAAGGAGAAAATGCATATCAGCAGAATCTCCTCTCTACTTTATTTCATTTATAAATTACGAGAATGATGCTATTATATATTATTAATTTCTGCTGTTCTCCAACTCTGCTGCAGCAGTGAGCTGCGGATGTTGGAACGGTGTAATTATGTTCTAGTAGGGTAGCCATCCGTTTCCTTTCAAAAATTTACAGGATTCTTAATCACGCTGCTCATTTGGGTGCGCAGCAGCGAGGATGGCGAAACACAAACAGGGCACGTTCGTTTACATAGGAACACCTGCTTAGCATGATAGCAGATGTCAGTCAGCAAGCAGAACACAAAAGGGAAAAATATCAACAGCAGCAAACTCATACCATTCTGCTTTGGTGCAAGGAAATCTTTTCAGAAGTGACAGCGGCAGTGGACTTCCCTTCTAAAATACAAATAGATGCCCGGAAGCTCCCAAAAGAGAAGGGTTATTTACCCCTTTTGCCTCCCCATGTTGGCTGTGACATTTTTCATTTTTTGGAAGAATTACTGTGCCTCGGTTTCCTGGTCAGTCAGCAGACAGCAGGTTAGGTATTCTAAACAAAAACCTAGTTTCCCTAAATGTTTATCATTGGAAAGAATGAAATGGTAAGAGAATGTCTTTCACTACCCCTAGTCAAATCCCTCCCCAGTCACTCAATGGTTATGTGAGTGACGTCAGTCAAGTTTTAATAGTACCTGCTGAGAAAATTAAATGAGATAATACACACAAAGTGCCTGGCCTAAAACAATGTGTGTGGTTATACTATTATTGTTGCAATAATCGTTGTCATCATCATCATCATTCTGATTCTCACAGAACCTTTCCAACTCAGCATATTATTTACTAAAGGTCTGGAATGACCGAGTGACATCTCTCATGAAATAATCACGAAGTGTGACATTTTTGATGCCAGGATATTATAATCTTACCTACTTCTGTCACTTGATAGAGAATCTGTCATCATTTCCACTACATGTTCCGAGATTTCTATCTGAACCATAAAACAAAGTTTTCTGGGATATGCCCGCACTGAAAAAGAGCCTTAGTGAAGGCAAAGCTCCTTCTACAACTTTGACACAATAAAATGACACCATGGAAAGGCAAGAAATTAGAAGTTCATCATCATTCTGTGCTGCTCCCACCCTTACAACTTGCACAGCAGGTTTTTAAAAACTTTTTTTTTTGGATGATTGTGGTATTTTCCCTTTACTCCCTTTCTCCAAAATGGTTAAAATTCAAAATGGAAAACAGCTATCACACATGAGCAATGACTAATTTTCCTAAGGAATTTTAGTATTCGGAATGTGTCTGCTTGTGCAGGCCTATGTGATAAAGACTCCCTCAGTATGCATTGACTTGATACTCAATAATGGCTGCTGAGGAGCCGTTATGTAGTGCCGTGTCAATGATCCGTGCATTGAGGACTCCCCGAGTACGCATTGACACGGTAGACCGGAACGGTTCCGAAGAAGCTGTTATGGTCTATCATGCCAATGATGTGCAGAGATTGGCAGGGCCTCTGGCCCTTCCATGGAAATTGTGGAGTCTCCGAAGGAGCTGGGGTGGGTGCCTGAGAGCGCCTTCCCACGCTTCCCAGTGACTCCACTCGCCTTGCTCCTTGGGTTTATTTGAAAAGTGTTGGGAGAAGTTCTCCACTAACTTCAGGGGTCCCATGCTTCATCACTAGAACATAAACAGGGTGAAAAGTACTTTTGTCCCTTGGTCTCTCATTTTTTCTTAGACAAAGATACATACTGTTAATGAGAAAGGAGGGGCATATTGGAAGGTCACGTCTTATGATTTTATAAGATTTAAGTTATACATCTCTTTTTGCTGCTTCGTGAATTTCACGTTATATGTGTGTGTGTGGCACTGAACAGACTGTGTGTTGTGGTGGTGCTGACTTTCTGAGATTACAATGTTTGATCCATGCAATGAAATACACATTCTTTCCATGTCTTCAGCAGTTGAATAGGTGCTCAGAGCTCAGCATATAGGAAATGGTTCAAAAAACCTTGGGAAGAGAAGTGCAAGTTCAAGAATAAAGTTTGGATTCACACATACTTCACCAACTTAAGGCAGTAATTAATTCACTTATGGTATTTACATGCCCCTCTTCAGATACTTATGGGGAAAATAGGAATTTTAAATTCACAATTCAGTGCAAGATTTAAAATGATCTTCATTAGAATTTGAAGCTATACTCTAAACTGCTTTATATACTACCAACAGAGAGCCTCATTATGTAGTACTATATTTGGATTACCTTCTTTACATTTTGTAGCTGTAGATTTTGAATATATTTTTGGTGTGCTTAAGCAGAATCAAAGTGTTTTAATCAACTCTATTAACTAACCGATCCACACAGTTGCATGGCAAATGTCTGGGTGAGAGCTTTCACTGTGTTCTCCTTCCTGGTATCTGCAAGTGATCATGGAGGAAAAGGGGTCTGAGATGCCTAAGCAAGATGGTGGCAAAGGCATGCAAAAATACCAAAGTGCCTCACTAAGCAGGGTGCAGCAACAAAGAAACAGATTAAGCAGAACATAGCTATCATGGTTATGATTTTAAGCACGGAAGGTACTCCTGCATGCTCATTTCCTTGAGTTCAAAATACTCTAATTTTCATAACGAAATTTGGAACTGGGTTAAGACATCTACCTCTGTCTTGTATATGTTAGATGCTGACTGGATGCCTAGCACTGGCAGTGGCAGCAAGGAGGGATCTCACCAAAAAGCCGATGGAGAGTGAATATTCAGGGATGGAGCCAAGGAATGGAAGGAGGACAAGCGACGCTGAACACTCACTGCGTACTTGGCACCTGACCTCTTCCTGACATGTCCTCACAACAGTCCTGAAACCCTGATATAGTTATGAGACACAGGGAGGCTGAGTGGCTCGCTCCAGGCCATGTGGCTGTTCCAAAGGTAAAAATTACCCTTGAACTCGGCAGTCCAAAGCTGCCACACTTCTGAACACCCACGCTGCCTGTCAGCTCCCTGATGCAAAGGTCTCAAGTGTCACTGAGGAAAGCACAAAGTCAGTTAATTTCCAAGTATTCAAAATGGTATAGCTGTCACAAAGTAGGGTTCAATCAATTGTTAATATGGTGGTAGAGAGTCTAATATAAAGTCCACAAAATCTTCTAGCTACTATAGTACACACTAACTCCATAATGGACCTGCGATATTCAGTGCAACCCAGCTTGAACAAAATGATCTTTGTATGTCATGTCACAGGGGATAAGAGATAGGCAACAGTGTCCCAGCACATTTACACATGTGGAGGAGACTAATAAGAATTAGATATGTTAAATGCCATAGCAAAAGTCAACACAGAGGGGCCGGGGAAATGGCTCAGTGGAATAAGCGCTTCCCTGGCAAGCACAGGGGCCTGAGTTCAATCCCTG
>NDGM011242632.1:884-19273 GCA_002564305.1 Octomys mimax | reverse complement strand
AAGCCATATTAATATGCTGAGCTGTAAAAGGCTCAAGTCAACAACTTCTGACATTGCCAGTTGAACAGAAATCCCACTACTATTATGGACTACTGGACTATATTGGATTATTTTGCTGAATTTATCCACCTACAATATTTAAATGATAATGGAATAACCTTCTCTGACAAAACTAAACAAAAAAGGGGGATCCAAATAAATGACCACTTTGTATCTGTACATTCAAAATAGTTAGGATACATATACAGCTACATTCTCTTAATTCAATGAATAGAGAGATGTGTTCTAATAGTGTTTGTGGACAGAACATATCTGTATCTTGTACAATGAATAACCACTAAGACAACAATATGCAATGTATTAATTATTGAAACTGTCCTACTAATCGGTTTTGAAACTGTCTCAGTGCTATTTGTTTCTCAATAAAATTATTTGAAAAAAATAAGAGAAAAAGAAAAAAAATGAAGTAGTTTCTCTAACAAGTTGCGGCCCTCTATCCAAATGACAGAATAAAAAGTGGCCCCCTCTAGACACAATCACCTTTTACCTCACTTCCTCAGTACTGGGAACAGGGGATGGATAAACTAATTGATTGCATTATGAGCCACAAAATATATGCAGACAAATATACATGCACATATATGCACACATATGAAAAAAATTAAAAGTAAGGAATGAAGTTCAGCTCCAAGTAGAAACATTCACTGATGCCCATCCCCCTGTGAGTTCATATTGTTCAGACTGAAGCACCAACTTGCTAGGGTTCTGCATACGGCAAGGATGTTTTTCAAGAATTCACCTAAGCGAGGAGCAACCTGTCACTGCCTGCCTCGCTGGATCACCTGATGACCCACATAATTAGCGCAATACCATTGAAAGAAAATCCAGCTTGGGAAGTGAAAATAGAAACTTCAAAATGGAGTTTAGAAAACAACAGCCAAGCAAGCAAATAATTACGTATCCAACACTCTTTGATTCTGCAATGTGAAAGAGGAAGAGGCACTGAACAGCACAGACACACTCGCCAACAGGCGAGGTTTGCGAGGCAGGAGAAAAGAGAAGCTTGCTCTCAGGAGCGGGGCGTCAGCTCGGGGAGGAAGGTTATGCGACTCCTGCAGCGGCGTTCACAGGCGCTCGGGATGTGTCAGCCAGGCCTGTGTAACTGTTTGCTCTCAGCCTCAACTCTCAGTTTTGAGATGTGGGAAAATCACCAAATTAGACAGTGTCATGTGAGACTACGAACATTTTTCTTCCTTGTTTTTAATTATTAAAAATTGTAATTGACCTGTATAAGTAATGTCTGCCGCGCTGCTTAAATAGTTGAGCTTTAATGCGAATGCCATTCACTGCTAATGAAGAAAGGGGAGTTTGCCTCAGTAACTGGAGTGTGACAGAAATGTCAACTATGAAAACATAACATTTTTATTCTTGAAACAAAGAATAATTTTTCTACTGTGTATTTTTTTTTTCACTCCAGCACCATATGATCTACAGCCATATGATCTACAAATCTGGTTCACTTCACTCCACAGAAGACCTCAGAGATTAGAGATGCTCTTGTTCTTTCTTAATTACCTTACTCATTTCCAAATTAAGTCTCTATTTTTGTTAATAATCAATTTGCATTCAAGTTCCAGATTCCTCCATGGCAGTGAGCCAAGAACTACAGAAAATATTGCTTGAAAGGGACGATACGTGAGGCTAGGGGAGCCTAATTTATTTTCATCCATTCTCTTTCACTTACACTGTGGAGGAAATTCATCTTAATTTTTTTCAGCTGTTGGTGCACCTTCCTTCCTCCCTATAAACTTTAGGTAAGACAGCTGCAGATCGTGAGATTCTGCATTTTCTACATCAGCAAAACTCCGAGTCTGCTATGAAAGTGGTGTGATTCTGTTTAATCACAGTGTTATATAACTCTGCAGATTCTCTAAGGTGTAATGATATTTAGAGGTGACAGCAAAAGCATTACAAATCTACCAAGTGTTATACAGAGAAACTATGCACAAGGAAAGCTGAACTTTCTCAAACAGCTAGTGGGAACATAATGAACTATTTTTTTTTTCTCTGTAACATTTCAGTTCCCCCAAAATAGCTCTTGGAGATTTTGGTCGCAGACTTGAGATGTTGTTATAACATACCTATTAAACTGACAAATAAATTCTGTATACTATTTATGGATTTTTAGTACTTTCATACAATATACATCAAATAGGATTTAAAAAGTCAGAGTGTGCAATAGTTATTTTTAGCTCATTTCTCATTTAAATGAAAAATATATTGACACATTTAGAGACCTTTCAAATTCCTTTAATTACTTTTCGTTTGAAGTACTCATGAAGCTCGGTTTCGATGTGGCATTAGTGGTCTTATAAGTAATATTTACAAATATGAACATTTTAACAATATTCGTAGGAAATAACCTATGTCTCAGAACTTGACTCTTTCACAGGTAAGAAAAATTATGTCAGAATAAAAATTTTTAAATAAAGATAATTTAGAACTCTATGATTCTAAAAACTACCCCAGAAATAATGAAATCATATGGTAGTCAAAGATACCCATGTAAATTAAACAAACAAATTCCAATCTTTAACATGAAGAAATTTATATACTCTGGTGTTGATGCAAAAATAGGAAATCAGGCCACAGGAGAGATGTCCATCAATAGATTCACTAACGTAACTATGTATCTTAGGACAGAAGTAGCTCTCCAGTGCAGTGATGACAAAACAGTATTTTCAATAAGTAGTGTTGGTACAATTGGATATCCACGTGAGAAAGAAATGGTAATTGGGGCCTACCTTATTTTGTGAACCAACTCACTTCTAAATAGTGGATCTAAGTGCAAAAGTATTAATAAATGTCTAGAAACTACTAGGGAGTATCTTTTCACTTTGAGAGGACTTAGCATACTCTTAAAAAGACTCAGAATACCTTAATCATAAAGAGATAAAGATTAAACTACATTAAAATTAAGAGCTTCTTTTTATCAAAATACACACTGGAGAAATTGAAAGGTAAGCCATATAGAAGGTAAAGATATTTGAAATAGATAATGACAAAGAACATATATAGTTCTGGGAAATACCTTATAAATTAATATAAAAATACAAATAAATCAATCTAAAATATTAAGTACAGTATACATTTAACATAACATGATGTTCAATTAGGAAAGAGTGCTCAATCTCATTAACCATCTGGGAAATAAACAAAACCACAAGTAGATATAATTATATACCACTAGAAAGCTAAAGCTACATGAATTAACAATGACCTTTTGGTCTCTAAAAGTTTAGTAGTATATCTTAACTCATTGAAAATATTTCATTCCTACATGTAATCAATATTATAAACTAATGAAATATTTTAGTAGTTTCCTTAATTTCCTTGTTATTAATATGTTTCTAATACATAATAAGTATATTCATGTTGGGGACAAGATACATATACACATTGCTACTTCAAGAGTTTTATTTCCCCTTCCTGTCCCTTCTCTCTATCTTTCCAGCTCCCCGACCCTCTTTCCCTCTCCACAAAAGTCTACCTCCCTCCCATGTTGATAAGGACATGGAGCAGCTGGACTCCACATGCAGTATATAACTCTTGGAAATACAAATCTTCTCAACTGCTTCTGAGAAATATTAGCAGTTTCTACTGAAACTAAATATACATATGTCTTGTGTCACATCTTTTATAAGGCTAGGTATAAAATGAATTTCTACTTTGTCCACTAAAAAGTATTTCTAAGAATGTTCATAGCAACATTATTGGCAATAACCAAAGATTGAAACAAATAACAATGCTCAACAACAAGAAAACAGACAAATTAATTAGAATATCCATATATGAAATTTTCTAGAGCTGTAAGAGAGGAACACTCAGAATACTAGATGGTGGGTACATTTCACCCCATGCACACAAACGTGCACGCACACAAAAAAATTGTTCAAAGTCTCCAGCCACATTTGCTTTCTACTTATGTGAAATTATTGGGATAGGAATCATAGTAGTACTGTTTTGGAAAGGGAGTTTTCTCATCTAAATTTCAACATTCTTTTCTTTTTTTTTATTTGGTACTAGGAATCAAGCTCATGTGGAAAAACATACAGGAGATTTAATCTCAAATGATGAAGATTGCTTATGTACCTTGAATGCAAACTATTTTATTCACCAATGGTAATATTGTTCATGGCACCCTGATAGAACCAAAATTCAACCTGTAAGTCTGAGTTAATCATGAAAGGCAGCATAAATCTTCAATATATTCTGTTGATATTATTCATCAGCCTCTGTGAAATAACATAAGGCATACCCATTCTGCTAAGTAATACTTCACAAAAATCTCACCTAAAAATACCTGTGTATCTTTTGATAGGTTCATATTCAATGCATACATGACACAGAGAAGTATTTATGACATATTGGTGCAGGAAGGAAAACATAGCTTTGGAAAAAAAAACATGAAAAGCATTTTAACTTTTGTGGCAAATGCTGATTAGAAACCTATAAAGCACTGAGTATTTTTATTGCACTCTGGAAACATTGGAAGCATCTAAATATAACAGCCTAATAAATATTCCCAGTGAATCAAAATAGTATTTCTAGTTAAAATAGAGTAGAGCATTTCATTTATAAGACTAGGCCTCAGGCTGGGGATTTGGCTCCGTGGTAGAATGCTTGCCCAGCAAGCTGAAAGCCCTAGGTTCGGTCCTCAGCACCAAACCAAAAAATAAACCTCCCTTAAAGACTAGGTCTCGAAATCTGATTACATTTTGTTTACATCCTCAAGATAGTTTTACTGTCCAGGTCCACATGGTTTAGGTTAAGCAGTGTAACTCGTTAGAGGGAACAATTCAGAAAATGCTAAAACTATAAAGAAATCTTCTCCCTTGAAACAGCATCTGATGCTGGCATACTAGAGCACAGTGATTTTGCAGGACTCTGGAACAACAGCATCCCCTGCCTCCCAGAGCCAGAGGCCTCAGAGGTGCAACCCTGTCCTTTCCTGTTTACATTAACATGCAGTGGTCCCCTGGCGTAACCTGCAGACGCTTCCCTTGTAATGCATCCAAATGAGAGAACATCCATTCAGCCTTCCCAAACACCCGTTTATTACATATCATCTTTGTAGGGATTATAAAATGTACACATTGCTTTAAACATCTCAGCTTACAACATCTCAGGGCAGTTTTGACAGAGCCCTGGACGAGGAAGCCAAACACAGCTTGAGAGGCAACGGGACTACTACGACCTACGTCCATGGCTGGGGAAGGCCTAAGATGAGCCACGGCATTTCAAATAGACTCTGATCAAGTATATTGGATGGTTTGTGCCTCACACAATTCCTGTGGGAGTTGTACAACATAAAATGACCACAGCATCTCTGTGGTTTTCAGTAACAAATATTTATCTCTGGTTTATTGCTTGTATTCATTGAGGGTCAACTTTATCTCTGCCCCACATTCAGACAGCATTTTCTCTGGGCTCACACCATCTGAGCAGCTTTCTCTGAAGTCTCTATATAAAGCATCGCCTGTCCTTGCAGCAAAGGGAAAAGAGAACACTGTGAATCACGCACCAGCTCTGAACACCATGGCTAGGAAGTGACTCATCCTTTCCATGCATGTCTCATTTGCTACCTCAAGTCACATGGCAGTGACTAAGTGGAACCATGCAGAGATGTGTAGGCCTCCCCCAGGGAGTCAGGTCTGAAAAGAGGCTCTGAAAATTGTCAGAAGTGTTTCAATCTTCCCCAGTATGTCAACATAGTTTTCAATTTCAGTTTCTACTACTTAGGAAGAGGTCAGAAGCCATTTTAATTAATTCTGTTTTGTGAATAAGAAGGGACAAAAAGGATGAGATGATACTCACTGGATGTTCCCCCAGCCAGGTACTTAACTCTTCTTTCACATAATCATCACATTAGTGTTGTCAGTGTATACAGTAGGAACTGTAATAAGGGGTAAAAAGAGTTACAAGAAAGACCATTCTGTAAAATTCGGAAGGGGAATTTGATCATATAACTAAAGTACATAGAGAGTAATCTTCTTTGTCAAAAAGTATTTCTTAAGAATTCAAATGTGCTTAGGGGCAGGAGAGATAGCTCGGTAGTGCAAGCAGCTGCCTGGCAAGCACCAGGGGCCATGTTCAATCCCTGGTACTGTATGCTGTGCTGGCCCCAGCCCCCTGGGCATGGTGACACAGGCCTGTATTCCCAGCACTGGGAAGGCTGAGACAGGGGTATCACTATGAGTCTGAACTGTGTAGTGGAACCCTATATGAAATAAATAAGTAAATATTTAAAAAGAAGAATCCAAATGTGCTTGATACCAATCATGAAAATATACTCTCTTTAGAGTTGATAGTCTTAAGCAGCATCCCTCACTCATCTTTACTTTAAAAAAAATAAGACACAATCTTAAAACTTACAAGAAATCCAAAAAACTTCAAGTAGACAAAACCTTTTGAACAAAAAGAGCAAGTCAGGAAGTATTACACCACTTTATTTCAAACTACACTTGAAATCTGTCATAATCAACATAGTGTGGTATTGACATAAATGAAGGCACATAGACCAATGGAATGGAGTAGAGAACTTAGAAGTGAACTCGCACATCTCCAGCCCCTGATTTTTGACAAAGATACTAAGACCACATGTTTGAGAAAGAAGAATCTTCAGCACATACTCCTGGGGAAGTTGGTCATCCAATGTAGAATGAAAATAGGCCCCATATCTTCCCAGCTACAAAAATCAACTCAAAATCAATTAAAGACATAAATGTAAGACTTGTCATTATGAAACTAGTAGAAGAAATGTAATGGAAATTTTGTGGACATTGAAATAAGCAAAGCTTTAAGAATCAATGACCAAATTAGCACAAGAAAGAAAAACAAATATAAACAAATGGGATAACTTCAAACTAAAACCTTCTTCAAAGCAAGAGAAAGAATTCTTGTAGAGACAGAATGAGAAAATATTTGCAAGGTATATATTTGTCAAGGAATTGATATATAGAATATGTAAAGACTTAAACTCAATAATACAAATAGCTCAATTAAAAATTGAGCAGTAGATATACATTGATCTTTCTCGAAAGTACACAAAGAAATGGCTAATAGGTATGTGAAAGTTTCTCAACAATACTAGTAACAATGCAGGTAAAATGTGGAGTAAAGAAACACTTTTATGTTATTGGTAGGAATGTAAATTAGTATAGTCATTCTGGAAAACAGTGTACAATTTCCTACAATGTTAAGGTTCAGAATTGCCCTTTGATCCAGTGTAATGAGTTATAGCTAGATACGCCCCCAAACCTCATGCACTCACAGGTGATACTTGAGGAATTCCTGGATCATGAGTGAGTGTATGATACTGGATAAATCTACTGATTGGTTAAGCATGGTTCTGGGTATGAAAGATGGATGTATTCAAAAGGGAAGGCCCACACTAGTTGTGGGTGGTACCAACCAATGAACTTGCAGACAATGTGGAATAAAAAGTGAAACAAGAAAGAAATCCAACTACTTCCTGCCTACCACATCACAGGCTGTTTTTTATTCACAGTGGTAAAAAATTTCAAATAACCTAAATGTCCATCAGTCAACACACAGATTAAAAAAGGTGATACACACACACACAATGGTATACAAAAGAGTGAGATGCTATCTCTTACAATAAAATAGAACTGGAGAACACTTTATTAAGTGAAATTACTTAGGCACAGAAAGACAAGAAGAGCACTGTATGATCTCACTCACATGCAAAATATATAACATTAATAATATTGATCTCATAAAAGTTGGGAGTAGAATGATGGTAACCATAAGACAGGAAGAAAACAATGAAGGCTAATCAATGGGTTCAAATTACAGTTAAACAGAAGTTCTAAAATGCTATTTCACAGTAGCATAACTATACATTTTTAAAAAGCTAGAAGAAAGATTTGGAAAGTGCTCACTATGAAAAAGGATACAGTTTAGGCAGATGCAGGGGATGGAGTTCAATCCCTGGGCCTGCTGTACCAGCTCCACCCTGCGGGGCACTGAGACTAAAACTGAGACTGGGCATGGTGGTGCGAGCCTGTAATCCCAGCACTTGGGAGGCTGCAACAGGAGGAACACTACAAGTCCCATCTGTGTAGTGAGAACCTGTAGATCCTGTAGAGCCTGTCCTAAATACAAAAAAAGGCTACATATTGTTATATATATTTTGACTATCACATAGTAGCCCATTAATATGCATAATTTTAATGTTCTTATGTATCAATTAAAAATAAATTTAATTTTAAAAACTCATGTAAGCATATAACATAATAAAAGATAATGACAATATCCAAAGCAACAAATCAACAGGAAAATATTTGTATTTCATAAGCAAGCTAAGCACGTACTAAATTTATGCACTGAGAAAATAAGGGAAAAATTGAAAAAGTTCATTTATTGATTAAAACTTAAAACTCATCATAGAAGACAAAGGTAGGTGGAATATCTGTGAAAACTAAATTTACTGCTTGATATTTTTACTAGCTCAACCAAAGGAAAATGAATGGCATATACATTTCCAATGTTGCTTCTTCTCAGAATCCATAACTATATAGTTTTAGAATTATAAACAATTAGATCCCAAAAATCAATTTGATAATTAGCAACTTGGAATATAAATCCCTACTTTTAAAGCTGAATGAAAACATTTAACTTTAAAAAGCATAGTAATCTTCTTAGTAATTCTCATGATGAACAAATGAATGTTTCACCTTCATCCCCTGTAGTTTCTCTCACTTCCATTCTTTCTGTGTACATAATTTAACATTTTCTCCTAGCCTTACAAAAGCACAGAAAGCTGCACCATGGTTTATGCTGCTCATTGCTTATACTTCTGATGATAGTGTCTACATAGTGTTTAACCATAGCCTCAGTAGTCTATCCCTTTTATCATTTGAACAAAAGATAATCTCCTCCTGTTCCCTTACCCTTCTAATTCTGTATATCCAATATAGAGAAGGGTCAGTAACAAGTGGTTTAAATCAAACCTTAGTGGGATTTGATGTCCCTCATGGACCAAAGGAATTCGGGTACATCCCCTGCACTGAAATACCACGTTCTTATAGATCTTTGCAAAGATGTTCTATATTAAATTGTTGTCTGTGCTTAGAATTTATTTTCACTCTTAACTGTAGAGTGAATCAATGAGCCTTCTTCTAAATTATGCATTTTCAGGTTATTGTGACCCCTGAAGCTATGAGAATGTGCATATTCCAAGTGAATTTCCAGACTCAAAATGAAAAAAAGAAATTTCTTTCCTTTGATTATGAGAAATCAGATGATGGAAAAGCAGTAAAAAAAAACTTATAAAACTCAGGATGGTATCAAAAAAATATTTTATTCCTAAAAAAACCCTCTGGTTTGATCAATGTTCAATATGAAACTTCGACATATTTTTCCCAGAAAAGTAAGAACTGCTATCATAGTCCTAATGTGCATGTTTTCAAAACACATATCCCACACTTGAGCTTTTGTCACTCTCAGGGACATCTCTTGTCTTGACCTGCATGCATGCCCCTTACTCAGTCCATTCTTTCAGCCATGGCAACTGCCAATTCTGCCTTGGTCAGTCCCTGGCCCTATATTCTTTCTTCCTTTTCTGCTCACTGACAGCTCCCTCACCTCCACATTTTCACATCATAAGCACCCACTGTGACTCTGTTCCAATGCTATTGCCTCCGTTATATTTTCTGTCTCCTTCTGACCAGAAATAATCCACCCTTCCAAGTTCCTCTGCCATTTCCTGCCTACTCTTATACAATTAAGAACTTTTAACATTAAATCCTAATTATTTTAATTCACAGGTATTGATTTGTGTTGACAAAACCAAAGACAAAGACTTCTTGTCTTTTTCATACTTACACTGTGTAGCATAGGATAACATTGCAGTGGAAAAATAACTCAGTAAAGAAAGACAGCACACTGAAACATCTCAGAAGCCAGATGTGGTGGTACAGGCCTGTAATCTGCACTCAGGAGGCTGAGGCAGGAGGATTATTGCCAGTTCAAGACCAGCCTGGGTTACAAAGTGAGCCCAGGGATAGCCTGAACTATACAACAAGACCCTGTCTCAAAAAAGACAAAAATCTCTTTATAACTAGATATAAGAAAAGAAAAATTAAACAGTTTTCTTAAGAAAATATCTTAGTAAAAAACAAATGCTGAATTTAAATCAAATTAACTTAAGCTCAATGGTCTTGTCATGGGAGGCCAATTTTATTTTTCTGTAGATGTCTCTTCTTTGCACTGGACAATATTTAACAAGAATCTTTGTCCTTGTCAGACTAGATGCTAGCTGTTGCCTTTCCATAGCCAAATGTGTCTCCAGACATAGCCAAATGACCCCTGGATGGATAAAAATCACTCTCCATTGAGAATTACTATTTTAAAGTGAAACTTTTCTCTCTGACTGTACAAGAAAAAGGTATGTTTTCACCCACTAGTCAAAGAGATTAGAGGAAAAAAGCCAAAATGCAGTGGAAAACCCCTGGTGGGAAGGACAATAACTGTCACAAAAAGAAAACTTACCATGCAGTTTCATAAGAAGAATGGCAAGGATGAAAAGAACTTGAGATGAGCAATTGTACTAGTTTTCAGTTGAGAAAAAAACATGAGTATCAAGAATCACCACTAGTCTCTGAAAAGGATTTCATTATTTTCTTAAATTGTCAAAAGTTACAAGAAATGGGAAATTGCTAGGATTGAATGTGGATCTGTTAAGAGCAAGCAGTGATAATAAATTCATGTCCTATCAAGACAACATAAATAAACTGGGAAATGCCTCTACGGTTCTGTAGACCAGAGATACTGCACCAAGCTCAGGTCCCACCTTTCCTTATTGATGCAACTCACCAGGAAGGGTGGTCAGAAGAGGAATGAGAAACCCTCAACAGACATATGTTACCAGAAGCTGGAAACAAGGATGTAAGTCCAACACTTAACTGTATCTCTTACAAGGACAGAAGTAACCCATTATGAGGACATTATTTATCAGGAATGTTATAGCTGCTATGATGTTCATTTATTATTATTAAATGAATAAATGTCATTAATTCTATTATCATATGTCAGCTTGTTTACAAACAAGATCATTCATTTCTCAAGGTGCTAGAGTCTTGAAAGTACAAAATCAAAGCACCAGAAGCTTCACTGTTTAGTGGGGGTCCTTTTATTAAACTGTGGGCTGCCCCCCTTGCTGTGTTCACATGGGGCAGAGAGCCCTCTTTCATAGTGCAAGACGACCATTCATGAAGGCTCTATCCTCTAAACGTCATGAGCTCTCAGAAATGTACCATCTCCCAATACCACCAACTTAGAGGCCAGGCCTTCAATACCTAAAAGAGAAAGAACCCAGACACACAGCGTGTGCCACAGATCTTATTTGACCCTATTTGTCGATACTGATGAGATCCAGACCTTTATACGGAGGTCCAGAAGGTCACACTACAAGTACACTTTGGTCCTCACTTCATAACCTATTAGATAAATTGAGAAGGCACTTCCTTGATTCCCATTCTTTTGTGCTTTTCTGTCTATAGGCAAAAATAGTATCTATTCTCCAAAGACACAAGGCTGGATTTCTCCTAGTAGGTGTGCTAAAGAAAACACCCTCCTTCCACGCTACAGCCAGAGTGGGAAGGGGGATTATTGTCTCTCCTTCTCTGACATAGAAGAGTGTAAGACTCAAGATTCCCACCGGCAGTGCAGCCTGTCCTCACCCACTGAGGGTCATGCTGTGTGCCTCCACATTGGCTCAGAAAAGAAGGTGGTTGAGCCTAGTATGACAATCAATACCAAAATTATGACTCCATGATAAGAAGTGCTGTCAACATGGTGATGATTGGTTTAAACATTTATTAAATCACTTCACAACAAATAGTAACACATGCAGCGTTATCCTCATGTTTCCCAGTGACATCACTTCTAAGCAGAAAAATTGCTAGCCAAACTGTTTTAAAATCCTCAAGATATTATTTAGTTAATATCGAGAGGTTTAATTTTTCTTGTTTATTCACAAACATTTTTATAAACAAATTTGACGACCAAATGGAAGTATGGTTGTATTATTGCTGAAAGAAATGTCTGAATTCAGGAAATTCTGTTTTGCAGTATCTACCATGTAATCATTTACTTTATGCAGTTTATAGAATTTCCATATTTTGGCTTAACTTTTAATCACCATGGATTATAACAAAGTTATTAAGGATTACAAAATACCAATCTATAAACTCATGTGAACTTCAAGATGTTTCCTTTGTAAATCATTTTAAAACATTTACCCTCCCCATCCCCCCAAAAATGAAAAAAATAACAAGGACTGGAAAGAAAGGTTAATGGTCTAAGTACCTGCCTGGCAAGCACAAGGACCCAGGTTTAATTCCCAGTACCATATACAGTGCCCACCACACACTGAGCTGGCCACAAAACTGGGCATAGTGCCCATACCTGTAATCCCAGCACTGGGGAGACTGAGACAGAAGGGTTGCTATGAGTCCAAACTGTATAGTGAGACCTTGTACCGAACAAAAAAAATAATAATAATTTTTAAAAGAATGAAAAACAATTAAGTATACTCATTATTCATTGCTAAAATATTCCCTGTTCAGACAATGAGGTTGTGAGACACACACACACACACACACACACACACACACACACACAAACACGCACACACACACATTCATTTGCTTAGATTATGGCCAGAGAAGATCAAAGAAAGTTACTGGTAATCTAACATTTCATGTCTATTATCTTTGTCATCTATCACTATACTAAACAGAATAAAGATTAGCAATTAAAACAAGAAACTGTAAAGGTCAGTACTTTGAAAAGAAATCAAGGTTCAGAGCCAGCATGGCATATCTCCAGAGGTACAGAGTTCAAATATGTCTTTAATGTCACTTCACTGTCCACTGGACATGGTCCACCTTCAGTTGAAACTAGCTTGCCAACATGCCAGCATAAGGATGAGGCAGAGAGATATAAACCTTCAGGCCTCTCTTAAAAATCTGTTTGGAAGATGTTCATATCATTTTCTTTTTGGCCAGATTTTGTCACCTGACAATTCTAACCATGAGAGAAAGAAACGTTGCCTTCATTAACAAATAGCTCTGCAGTCAGCTATAATTTTGTAGGTTCTACTGTAAAGAAAAAGGAGAAACTGATATTGGAAGTATCTACAAGACTGTGATGCGCTATTCAAACCATATTAGTATTTGAACAAATAAGTTTTTGCTTTACCTTATGAAGAAAAATGCATTTTTTTTTCTTCCATTGGCCAATGTACCTGATTCCAAAGTTGGTGGAGTAACCAGTCCTGAGGGATGCTGAATAAATAGGCAGCTATTTGAGTTTTGTGACAGATTTCTCAGAATTGAGCATCCCCATTTCAAATCACATCAAGGCCCACTGAACAGACTCTGGGTATGCAGAAACCAGAGTGCTATGTGCCAACCATCTACAATAGAGAACTGCCAGCAAACTGTAGCAGAAAGAAAACTTCATATGCAGGCTAATTCCAGGAAGAGAGAGCTCCCTCCCCCAACACCTTTGCCTCGTAGAAGATAAACCACATAAACTGAGAAGCAGGGAGAAAACGTAAGTGTTCTAAGAACCCATCTCTTTCTCTGCATTCTACATTGGAGCCACTCTTCACATCATACACCTACACATCGACAAATGAGCGGGATCCACCCCAAGATGCCTTCCACATAGCAATAGATGTTTAATGAGAATTCGCCTCCTAAGGTGATTACATATTGAAAATCTATTTGTTTGTTTGTTTGTTTGTGGAAATGGGGATTGAACTCAGGCCCTTGCACTTGCCAGGGAAGTGCTTACTCTACTGAGCTATCTCGCTATCTCCCTAGCCCCCATATAGAAGATCTGAACAATCCATGGAAGGATGAGAGAAGAAGAAATAAAAATACACTGTAGTGGTTGATACATTGTGTCAACCTGGCTGAATCGCCTTGGCAGTTCCACACTCTGGGCTGTGGGGACCCTGCCCCATGGGACAGGGAGGGCCCACCCCAAAGTGAGTCAGTGCAAAAAGGTATATAAGGGGTTGATGAAGGATTCAGCATTCCACTTTCTCAGAGGAACTTCAATCTTGGCAGTCAGCATGAACATCATCTCCTGGCTTCCAGCACAGACTCTTTAGCCTCTGGCTTGGATCCTTCAGCTTTCCATTGCAGACCCACCAGCCACAGAAGCTTATAATGAATTGAAAAAAAAAGAAAAATTGATTGGGTTGAACTCTGTTTAGGAAAAAAAATAAAGAGATCTGGGCAAAATGAAAGCAAGACAAAAAAAAAAAAAAAGAAAAGAAAAAAGAAAACAAGACAAGTACATTATATTGATACCATCAATATCAAGATAAAACCTCAGTTATTGAATACTGTGTCATACACTCAATACTCTAATATACAGGATTAAAGCAAGGCGCAGTATTTTTAATTCTGTTGATCAGTGTTATGTAGCTAATACATCTTATAATGCGGAACTACACTCATGTCTTACAAGTCTGAGTATTATGTTCTAATCAATGCATCATGTTATTCTTAAACATATTAGTAAAAATTTATAAATCATTATAAATCTTCTAGAAAGACTTTACATGTACTAAATGCATCAGTTCTTTAAACCATACTACTATAGATCAGTAATTTATCTTGATCAACTGAAATGTGTGTTAAAAGCAAGTTATTAATAACACTAAAATGTCATTGTTCAGAAATGATGACTTTTTCTATAATCCAAAATGGATACTCTTACCACACATATTCACTCACTTGCATGACAATATACCTTTTTGAGTGGTCACAAAATTCATGTAGTAATAGCTATCGTTATCATCCATGAATTGTGCAGAACCCTAGCTCCATCAAATACACCCCAAACTCCAGCAGCATCTTTGTATCATGAGTGAGAATTTTTGAGTCAAAGTGTTATGGGTTGTGTCTAGTTGTCCACAGATAGCCTCATGCAGTCACAGGGTGCCTTCTGGTGTTCATTATTAATGAGGGTATGGATGTTGCACCTCCCCTAAGCTAGGTAATTTGCATTACAATGTAAGAAGAGGAAAGAAGCTAGCAGTGTGAGCTGTTGCCACTCCCTTTGCACTGTTGATCTTTGCAACCAGCATGAATGGTTATTCTGTGCCATGTGAAATTCTGCCTTTGAACCAGCTGAGCATGGACTGAACCCTCCTCTATGAGCTAAGCAAACCTTTCCTTCCTTCATTTTGAGTGTCGTGCATTTGTTCCAGCAATGAAAGAACAGCAATGGAGACATAATTTGGTACCAGGAGTGGGGTCATTACTGTAGCTAAACCTGACCATGTGGATTACAAGCTTTTGGGAATGGCTTATGGGAAGAGATAGGAAAGGTGTGTAGATGTCACCTACAAGAGAAGTGCAAGAAAAGCTTCCACCATTCTGTATGGGAGATTCTGGTCTGAGCTCAGAAGACCAAAATGCTGATAGAAAGCCTACCTGTAAAGACCAGGCTGGGGAGGTTTCTCCTGGGAAGAAAAACTGCACTGGTTGTTGGACTCCAGATGATGTATTTTATGACTTGGCAGAAAGTTTGTCTGCATTATGTTCATATTCAGAGATATTTCCTGAGATTGAGATTAAGTGTTGTGAACTGATTAATCTTTCAAATGAAATTTCAAAGCAGCCAAATGTTGAAGCGGTGATGTAGCTATTGTTTGGGGCTTTTAGACAGATTTATGTTGAGAATCAAGAGCAAAGAACCCAGCAGGATGATTTAAAATGTTGTGAGTTTGGCCAGAAAAGAAGCTCCAATAAAGCTGTGGACTGCAAAGATAGAGCTAAGAGGATCTCCATGGCTGAGAAGGAACAAAAGAATGGGAAAGATGGCCTGAGAGCATCAAAGGAGGTGGCAGTTCTCCACCATTTGCAGCCTCAGAACCACAAGTCTGAGGGACTTTACCTTGGTGGAAAAGCTTCAAAACCCCATGTTCCAGAATGATGATGGTGGCCACACCAGGTTCCAGAATGGGGTTGGCATGGAGAATTTGTTCCTGGGAATCAGGGTCAAAGTGCTCAGTGATCCAGGCACTTGACCCCTACATTCAAGAGAGTAGAAAGCCTGGTTACTGCTCCAGTTGGTAGCAGACCTTGCCATGAGCCACATGGCATTGGTTTTAGGAGCTTGCAGAATGCAAGAGTTCTGGGGTTAGAAAGGTTACTACCTAGATTTCAGAAGGCCTGGGTGATCTGGTAGTGTGCCCCTGGGAGGGCAGTGTGTGAAGCAGAGAATGAGAAGCTTAATGAGCATTGGAAAACCCAGAAGTTTGGGAAAAGCCAGGAACATGGATCATCTAAGGGAAACTTCAAGGAGGGAGCAAAGCCAGTCTAAGAAAGAAGCCATGGGAGTTACCAGAAGAAGTGCTGCAGAGGTGGAGCCATGTAAGACCTTTGTAGCTCACGACTCATTACACATTGCTTGGCATAGTCCACGTGGAACTCCAGGACTTAATGTTAGCCTTTGTAGATTTTGGACTTGCTTTGGTCCCAATATCTGGTATCCCGCTGTGTGTACCTTTTGAAATGATAATGTTTGTCTTGTGCCTTTGAATGTTGGAAGTGTTTAACTTTTCATTTGTATAGTGGCTCACAGCTAAGAGTTTGCCTTAGATATTGCAAGAGACTTGGGACATGAACTTTTCAGCCATGCTAAAACTGTAGGACTTTGGCAACTCTTAGAGATGGACTAAAATGTCTTTTGCATAAAGTGATGTGCCTGAGTCTTTGTGAGTCCAGGGGCAGAATGTTATGGTTTGTGTCTAGTTGTTCCCCCAAAGCTTCATGCAGTCATAAGGTGGCTTCTGGTGTTTGTGATTATTGTGGGTATAGATGCTGCACCTGACCTAGGTCAGGTAATTTGCATTACAATGTAAGAAGGGGAGCGAAGCTAGCTGTGTGAGCTGCTACCACTCTCTTTGCAGTTTTGTTCTTTGCCACCACCATGAATGGTTGTTCTGTGCCTCTTTGCCTTGGAGCCAGCTGAATATGGACTGAAACCTCCACTAACTATGAGCTAATAGACCTTTCCTTCCTTCATTTTGGGTGTTACGCATTTGTCTCAGCAACATGAGAAGATTAACCAAGACACAAAAAGTAAGAAACCTAGTGTTACACATTTTACTGTACCAGGTTTAACACACTTGTGCCAATCATATGTAAAGGGGACCAGTGAAAATCTAGGGCCAGAAGAGATCTGGGGTTGTTATTAGACAGGAGACCAAATATAATCATCTTTGTGTAAAAATGCTAGCCCATCGTCTTTGATCAACCCAGTAGTATAGAAAGCTGGGAAGCAGCTAAAAGAACAGGATTCATCTTCTTCTAGCAGCACACATACCATTTACTTGGGGTTTTCTATGCCTACATCAAATTATTGTAATTGATTGCTCTTTTCCTCCAGGGATGACCCTATATTCAGCACTATAATATTTATTGTTCTTGAAGTTTCTTAGTGTCTCTTTCAACCTTAAAATCTCCTCGAGGGCAAGAAAGATGTTTTATTAATTTTTCTGCATCTACAATATGTATTCATAAAATGTATTTTTAATAAAAATGGATCATTACAATTGGAAAATAAGCCTATTTTTTAAATCACTGGAGATTTCTTAAGGATTGGCTGCAAAATTATTTAAGGAATGGCTAGCAAAGCAGAGGCAGATCTTTGTCCAAATATCATCTCCACCACAAGGCAGAACGGTTCTATCAAAATGAAGTTGATCTGCCTTTTTGTGGAAGTTTCCAGGTTTCCAGAAGGACAGAATTTAAGTGTAAACCTGTCTACCATGTGCAGTCCTTTATGCACTGCATAGGAAAAGGAAGTAGGAGCTTCTGCAAGCTGGAGTTCTCAGGAATTAGGGTGTCTTGAGAGTAAATGACATTGATAAACATTTGTGTAGGAAATCAGCAATGAGATCAAAGCTGGGAGTGGTGGCATAAGGGCATGATAACAACACTTGGGAGACTGAGGCAGGAGTATGAGTTCAAGGTTGGCCTGGGCTAAATAGTGAGAACTTTCCTTTAAAAATGTCGTGTTAGTTAGGAAAGAAAAGGCCACCTTTCAGGGCTGCCAGATACAATGGTGATAAGATCCTCAAAGAGAGATCAGACCCGACACTCTCCAGGGCTTGTTGGCACTCTAAGCAGAACACAACTTTTAAAGTAGTATGACAGTTGGAACACAAATTTGTAAATAAATTTCTAGAAATGTAAGCCAAAAATAGAAAAAATTCACCCAGTGTTTATCTTTACATCTTTCTCTTAATGTTACACATGTTTTGTGCCTGTGCC
>NDGM011242628.1:7274-19822 GCA_002564305.1 Octomys mimax | reverse complement strand
GAGAGAGAGAGAGAGAGAGAGAGAGAGAGAGAAAGAGAGAGAGAAAGAGAGAGAGATTAAGGGTGACATCAAGTTCTTTCATTTTTCACTTAATAACTGAGGGATAGATTTACTATTAAGTAAGAGGGAAAAGGCTGTGGATAAAACAGGCTTACAGGGAAATATCAGGAGTGTAGTTGTACAGATAATGAATTTGAGATATTTCTTAGAGACTCAAGGTGCATACTGAGTGGCCATTGGGCACCTAATATTGCAATTTGGGAGACAGTCTGGGCTCAAGTTATAAAACTGAGCATCATGACATAAATAAAATTTAAAGTTTTTAATTTTTGTTTTTTATCTTTGGCCAGCTCAGCTTGCCTTGAGGGCAGGGCTAGCGTGGCATGTGGTGCTGGGGATCAAACCGCAGTCCCCCGCACCTGCCTAAACTTGCTTAAGCAGGCACTTTAGACCACTGAGTTGTCTCGCTGGCCTGAAATTTAAAGTCTTAAAACTAGATGAAATCACTAAGGGAGTGAAACTGGTTAAGAGGATCAAGGGGTAATTTTTGGTACATCCCAGCATTGCGAGGTATGCAGAAGACTCAGAGAGAAGGTGAATGAGACAAAGCACAGGTGGGGGTGGCACGTGGAAGCCAAGCAGAAAACCATATTGCAGCTAGTGGAGTTGTTGATCGAGTTGGATGCATAGTGGTAGATAAGATCAGAATACAGCTGAAAACTGAGCTCTGGATTTTTCTTCTCAAAGGTCAGTAGTGACTCAGCAGAAGCAAGTTTGTTGCAGTGGTAGGGGGAAAATACTGTATTGGGTTTGAAAGGGAACCAGAGGAAAACCGGAGGTAGGAGAGACAGCATTTGGACAAGCTGAGATTGTCACAGGGAAGTGTTGGCAGACCATCATGGGGAAGGGAAGTGGGGTGATGGACAACTTTTCCTATTCTGGGAGAAACAATACTGCGAAGGTGTGGTGAAGAGAATCATCTTGCGGGGAGTAAGGAACACTGCTGTTGGGGTGTGAAGGGAATTCAACAGCAGTATTTCTAAGTGGGTTAGAGGAGATGGCATCAAATGTATAAGCACAGGAACTGATTTTGGTTAGGTGCATGGATAGTCCTGTGTAGTACTGAGAGGTGAAACATAGAATTCACTCCTTGGGGTAGGCACAGAAGTGGAAACCTGGGGAGGCTTTCTTTGACAGATTCTTTTTCTTTTACGTATTTAGTACAGGGTCTACAGGGTCTCACTATGAAGATCAGACTCATAGTGATCCTCCTGTTTTCAGCCTCCCAAGTGCTGGGATTACAAACGTGTTCCACCATGCCCTGTCTCAATTGCCATCTCAGCGTGCCTCGGGGACAGGGCTGGCATGGCAGGCCAGGGTTCGAACCCTAACCGCTGCACTCTGCCTAAACTGGCACTCCTTGACAGATTCTAATCTCTAAGGAAAGGAGGAGACAGTCATTAGCCTAGAGTGAGGGTTAGAGAGGGAGGTAGCATGGTTTTAGCAGACAGGAGAGGGTGCCCCTGTAGTCTAGCAAAAAGAGCAAATGGTACTGGAACCTGCAGAATGACTACCTGGCAGCATTCAGGGTGCCCTGGACTCACATGATCATGTATTTCAGAAGAGATGCCATCATCCCACAGCAGATAGTAAAATACTGTTCAGTGAAAAAATGTCATGTGATTACATGGTTATGTAGGAGATCTAACAAAATAGCTTAATTCATTTCTTTTTAATTCACACACAGTAAAATCTTAAGTAAGCATTTTGAAATGTTGAGTAATTTAAATGGTGAGGATTTTAAAAGGTGTCTCATTTGATTATCTCAAAGGATGCGCATAGCACCTTGAGTTATACCTGCTTTGTGGGTGGAAATCTGTACAACTATTCATTCCGGGCCTGGTAACTATAAAGGCAAGTTGAGAAGGTGGGAAAGTACTTAATGTGCAAAGATACAAGAAATTTTGATCAGAGAAGAGTGTTTAAGGAGTTTGAGATATGGAATTTTGGAGATAATGAATTTTACACTGCGATCATGCTTCTGAGTAGGGGAAATCCAGTGACAGGATTGATTAGTATTGAAAAATTACTGTGCAGGGGAGTTTCTTCCAATAAGAAGATTTGAGAATGTCATCCATTTATTTTTTTGGTTTTATTTCTTCCCTCTTTCCCTTGTCTACTGGATTTGAAGACCCTGAGCAGCATCCTTATTCCCCCATCTTTTTATGTTTAAATTTTGGGACAGGTATCACTAAGTTGCTCAAGGCTGGCTTCGAACTTGAAATTCTGTTATCCAAGCTTCCTGAATAGCTGGGATTACAGGTGTGTAGTAAAGGGCCTGGCTTGGGCTTCTGGTAGAAAATAACTTTGCTACAGTTTATCAATACACAAGATGAGGAGTGAATATGTAGCTAGTGTATAGTTATTTTAATTCTAAAAATCTATTACAATTATACTCAGAATTTGAATTAATTGATTCAATTTATTGATTTGCTTCTCTTTCCTGGAAAGCACATTAAAAGTATTACTTTTAACTGCAGGCAAACAAGAAAAAATGTGAACATATATTTGATTTAAAAGGTACATTAACATGGACTTTATAATTTTACATATTGAAGTTTAAATGAGGAACATTCCATTTGAGGAGAAAAGATACTAAGAAAACAAGGAAAGAACAGATAGAGAATGAATAATTATAAAAGACTGATTCTGATTTCTTTTTCTTACATTCTTAATACCCTATGCAACAAAGATGTCATGCTTTTGTGATAGAGAGGCCTAGAAGTGAAAAAAATGCAAGCAGTTAATGAATAATGCAGATGCTCATTGCAGTGGTCAAATTATACTGTTTCCTAGTAGATACCATTTTTCTTCATTGAGCAGGACACTACAGAGTTGGATGTTAATTGCTCCCATGAAAACAGTTTTACTCTTCACAATAAGCATTAAGACATGTCCTTGGAGTTCAGGGACTTCATCATATACCAGCTGAAAAAAGGAGAGAAAAGTGAAAGTAAGAGAGAGAAAGAATAACTATAAATGATAGTTTGACATGCTTAAATGCCTCTTTTTTTTGGAATACTGCTTTTAATAATAAAAAATTAGCTGCTAGTAACTTATAGCTGGGGTGGATAAATTAATGCTAGAATCTTTCATTTCTAATGCTAATTGCAGAAAGGCAAAGTTCTACTAACATAAAGGTGTTTAATGACAGACTATTTCTCAAAGCATCTTAGAATATACTGATTCCATTAAAATTTACTCACTCCAGATTTCGTGAGACTATAAATCACCTTCTAGGAATAAATTTAAAAATTCCTCACCATTTAACATCCCTGCTTTACTGCACATCGCTGCAAATTGAACACCATATTTCTGTGTTAAGGCTAATAAGGAAGATGCTTTCTATGATTTTCTTGTGCTGCTTAAATATACTACAATACTATTTCCTTGTATATATGGGAGAAATCACCCTGTGATTTGCTTTTTACTTAAAAATTGATTAATTTTTCATTGTGAAATTATATGTTTATTCAATAAAATATGTATGAAGCCAAAAAAGAAGAAGAAAGGGAAACATTTGAATTTCCACCATCGGGAGATAATTACAGTTAACATTTTGATGTTCCTTCTACTTTCTGTGTATCATCACTTTTTAAGCCTCTGACCTGCAATTATACTGCCTCTGCTGTTTTGTACTTGTTATTTTTTACGTGATTCTGTTTTTAAAAATGAGATATGTACAACTGTGCTTTATAAGACCCAGGGAGCACGCTACAAACATTACCACAGGGAGCCTGTAGGGGGAAAGAGAAGTTGGAAATGTAGTGCTACAAAGACAGTAATTGCTCACATGGAAGGGGGTGGGGGACCAAGTGGAAATCCGACATTGTTGCCAGGGAAACACGTTAGAACTTATTTGGAAAAGAAGTTCCACAAGATGCTACCAACCTGCTTTTTATAGGCGCATCACAAGACGGAAAGAAACTTCCTCAACATCTGCAACCCAAAGGCACAGAGAAGCCCTGTGAGCTGACTCAGTGTCTCTGCAAGGAGCAGATGTGTGTGGGCCTCAGCATAGCACAGGGGAGCACTGGTGAATGCATTACCTTCTCAGTGAAATTTTGTTCCAGGTCAGTCTACCCGTTACCCTGAGAAATCATTCACTTATCAAATAAACCATGTCCCAGTCAAGGGACATGAGAAGTGACATGTCAGTGTGGTCTACCCTGCTCCACAATTTCCTCTGACTGCCTCTTATATTCTTTTAATTTTCCACTGCTGCTCATTCAAATGATTTTTTTCTCATCTATTGAGCTTGCCTATGACAATAGAGGATTTAAAGGACTACCTTAAACAAAACCCTACCTCTCTAATTGATGTTCTTACCAGCAGTCTGGATGCCTAATGCTGCCTAGAAATCTTCCCCAGTATTCTGAAGAAATGGCTTATCTACAAAAATCTCTGAGCGTTTAAAATTGTTCTCCATTTCCCTTGCTAGAATACTTTCAGCCGATGAAGTCCTCTCTGGGTTTACAGAGAAAGCAGATGAAGGAGCTTTCAAAATGTTATAGCATATGAAGGACAAAAATGGAGCAACTCCAAGCACTGGGCCTCTGAAAAATCTGGCTCTGTAAATTCTATGATTCTGAAAATGTAAGCTTAAAAATTCCAGTGGTTTATGTTTACATGACTTACCATTGCCTGCTCTTTAGTTGCATAGTGGTGATTGTACTTACCTTTAGCTCTATGAGGAAAAACAAATGAGAGCAATATAAGCTCTACTACAAAGCCTGGGCTTTATGCAACTCTGATAAATTTCCACTAAAACATATTCATCAAGCATATGAAAAGGGGAGTTATTTCTTGGTAGTTTGCACCACTTTTCCAGAAAAAAATTATTTCTCTTGGCTATCTAGCCACCTGAAAGTTCAATAAATGACTTTAGGAATTAATTATCTTCTCGGCTAAAATGGTAACAGTTGAACTTCCAAAGTTTGTATTGCTTACTGGATTTTTAAACCTGTGCTTCATTATACAAAAGTTATTTTCTTAAAATTAACAGTTTATAAACATGCAATTATTGCACATCATGCATATATATGCATATATATGATATATATATCATGCATATATATAATATATACTATATATATATATATATATATATATATATATATATATATTAGTTGCTTTACTTCATAACATTTCTGGTAAAACAAAAACACTCTTTTAAAATCAATGAATAATTAGTGGTTAATCTTAGAGGACTATAGAGATAAATATATTCCTTGAGATGTTTTCAAGCAATGATTTAATAGTCATTCTCCCTTCATATAAACAGAACCATAAATGAATTGTTCTTTTAATTTCACTTTATAATAATTTTTATCTATAAGCATGAGCCAAGTCTTTACTACCTTCTGACAAATACTGAATTTGTAGGCGTAGATTTATTACATCCAGTAGAAAGCCTGTAATGTAATTGGTATCCATTAATTTTGAAACAAGCATTCACTGTACATTGTTCGACACGGGGGCTAGTACACAATTCTAAACTGCGTTTTCATAATTGTAGTGGGAGAACCATAAGACAGACACTGGTGTGTCTAGTGCTGGTTAAGAGGCGTTTTGAGCAGAAAGAGTGATAAGACAGAGTTCCAGGCAAATGAATCAGGAGGAGGATGCTGTGGGTGGAGCTGGTATAGTGCGGTGAGGGTTTTGGGTTCAGGTAATTCTAAACTTGAAAGCAAATTAGGGGACCTCTGGGCCTCCGTATCTTCGTTTATAAATACAGGCATGTGTTGCTAATGATAGCACATGTTCCGAAACATAAGCCATGAGGTCATTTGTTTAGTGACCATCACTGGTCACTAAACTGTGCTGATACAAACTGAGCTCATTCTGATGCAGGCAGGAGATGTAATTTTACTGGGCCACTGTCTTATAGGTGGCCCATGGTTGACTAAAACCTTATGACATGGTGCATGACTGTGCGGTTCTCATTATGCTGTGAAAATAAAATGCAACAATGAACAGATGAGAAGGACTATTGCTCACTGAGTGTCCTGCATGTCTAGCACTGTGCCGCAGTTGCCACTTACAGCATTCTGTAGGGGATTTTAAGATGGGTAAAGCAATTAGGATGCTACACGCTGTCCTGTTTGATTCTTCTTTTACACATTATAGCAGGATATTATCTAAGGAAAGGATACAATTTACCAAACACATTGACTATGTGATTCTGATATTGGATAGAGATTCTGTACTTGTAGTGAATCATTTGAAAATGATGGTTTGTAGTAAGGTGCCAAGCTGCTAGAGTGGAAAGAACAACAGGAGTGGAATCAGAATCCTCACCCTGCTTCTTCTTCTTTTTTAATGTGCTTGGTACGGGGTCCCACTATGCAGCTTGGGCTTGTAGTGATCGTTCTGTTTTCAGCCTCCCCAGTGTTGGGATTATAGGCATGTGCCACCACATCAGGTCTTGATGATGACTCAGCACTCCTGGGGGTGGAGCTGGTGCAGCATGTGATGCTCAGAATCGAACTCCCATCCCTGTGCTTGCTTAAGCAGACACTTAGTCTGCTGAGCTATCTTGCTGGCCTCCCACTTTACCTCTTAAGGCTGTTGGACAGCAGCCTGAGCACCCTCCCCTGGTTCCAGATGCACTTTGAGACTTGTCCAGCCTGCATGTGACAGAGGTTTACAGGGAGACTGGGAAGTGTCAAGTAAAGGAGCTGGACCCTGTACCAATTGGAGCTTCAGGCTTTGGAGGGCAGACGGAGCCTTGCCATTTGACCCTGTCCCTGACCTGGCCTCTCTCCAGGCTGAGTATAATGTGCCTATGAATAGCAATGCAAAGAACTATTTTCATGAAAAAACTTTGTAATACATTGGTATGCAATGTGAAATCCCTTTTGTATTCATCTAAGAGATTTATATATAAAGAGGGAGCAAGGTCGTCCTCTCTGCTTTCACAGCACACTGCCTGGTTTGGGGAGGTTGAAGGATCCCAGCTGCAGTGGGGGCTGGTGCTCTGTGAGGAGGCAGAAGTAGGCAGATGCTCCAAAGAGGGCGGAGCTGTGTGGCAACTCCCTGGGCTTCTGCTAAGCACAAGACTTACTCATGAAGACATCCAGTAAGGTAACCTTAGAGATGTACAGAAATAAATCGGGGATTTGGCAGAATGGGGGAAAGGGAGTCAAATCAGACATGGAAGTAGTACTTTTTTTGGCATTTCTTATAAATATTCTCATTGTAGGGTACAGACTCAGTAGAATGGGAGAAAAATATGAATATTATGACCTCTTTTTCTCTCCTGGCTGTCCAAATTCAGCTAGCTCCCTTGCCAAACTCGTTTATGTGATGAGCGCTTGCTGTCTTGATGACTATCATTAAAATAGTCCTTTCCACACACATTGCTTCTAATTTCTGTTGGACTGGATTATGCAAGGATTGGAACTGGCAATGCGTGGACTCTGGATTTTTTTTTCTTTGTAGTAATTTTAAATGTGGCCAACAGTATAAATAGTGTGTATTTGTGTCACAAATACAGGTAAATTCTGATTTCTGATCAGTGAACCATGAGCGTAAGAAGACCCAGAATTATTTCAAGGCATTGAGAAATTATGTATGCATCTGGTATTATCAAGTAATCTCTATGCTTGTATTTTTATTGCTGCTTTTATAATGCACAAAGCTTAAAATAAATTAAATGTCAGTTTAGTTAAATTATCCCGAATGCCTCTTGGCTTTTTTTTTTATTATTATGTGTTTTCTTAGATTTCAAATGCTGATCTATAGCATGGATTAAAGAAGTTTTATAACCATCAGGTATAAAGGCTTATATTCAAAAAGCACAGAAAGAAACAAGGAATATATGGCTGGAAAGTGGATATCTGTAGCTACTGACATTATGAAATATAACAAAATATTCTCCCCACTAATTTAGAGCATGTGTCTCTGTATAAAAATAATTTATATTTTATATACATTTACACTTTGTACACATGGTGTCACTTACAAAACTACTGAAAATATTTATTCACACCCTTTGAGATGTAACTAAGTATTACATCTCACTTGGAAAGAGACATTTTCCCCTGCCTCAAGAAGCTTATGTTAGAATAGGAGAAAAAAATTTTGCAACCAAATAAAAGATTGTGAGTGTGAGGTAAGAGTCCAGGTAGTGAGACCCTTCACAGAGTCCAGTGTGAGGTAAGGCTCCCCGAGGCAGAGAAGGTGGTGAGGGAGGAGCAGTCTCAGAGACCACGCAGGGAATGCCAACACGCAGGGAATGACAGGTTTCACAGCGTGACTCGAGAAATTGGCCATGTACGGGACAGCAGGAGAGCTCCTGGATGGCTTTGGGCGAAGGAGCCAAAGAAATTTGCTGGGAGAAAAAGGGTGTTTTTAATAAATTTGCTGAAGTAATTACATTTGCACGGAGATGGAAATGGCGAGGAATTTGACTTAAACCTAATATTTTATTTAAAAATTAACTCAAAATAGGTAATAAGCTAAAACAGAAAATGTAAAGATTTAAAACTTACAATAAAAAATACAACCAAAAATCCTAGGGTCTTGGCGCTAAGTGCAATTCTTAAGTTTGATGACAAGAGCTTAATCCGTAGAAGAAAATGTTGGTAGGTCAAACTTCACAACAATTAAAAACTTTCACTTTGTGAAAAAGCCTATGAAAAGGATTAAAGGACAAGTAATAGACTTAGAGAAAATATTTTAGGCCATTTATCTCACAAAGAGCAAGCATTTACAATATGAATTCTCAAAAGTCAGGAGTAAAAAATGCAAATATTTCAGTTACAAAGTGGTTATAGACACAGCAACATATTTTCTCAAAGAAAATGCACAGAACAGAAGAATATATTCTAGAAGAAAGATAAGGCAATGAATACAAGCTTGGTATCACTCATCATTAGATACATGTTAATTAGAGCCACAAAGAGATAATATGCAGTACCTATCAAAAGAACTAAGATAAAAAGTAGCAACAGCAATAGAAAGAATGCAGAGAAATTTTATCTTTCATTCAGGGAGTGTAGGAGGGTACGGTAGTTCTCCTTATGTGCTGGGGACACTTTCCAGGACCCTCAGTGAATGCCTGAAACCACAGATTGTGCTGGACCCTATGTTTTCCCGTGCTTATGCTAAAGTTCAATTTATAAATTTAGGCCTGGTAATAGATGTTAACACCTATGAAATAGAGCTATTATAAAAACATATTCTACCAAAACTTATGTGAATGGTAAATTCTCTCTCTGTCTCTCTCTCTCTCTCTCTCTCTCTCTGTCTCTCTCTCTCTCTCTCTCTCTCCTCTCTCTCTGATACTTTACAGCAATACTTTACAGACTATCTGGTATATCCAAATCCAAATGGCCAGCACCATTGCGTTATTGCTTTGGGAGCCATTATTAATTAAAATAGGGATTACTTGAGCACTGTGATACCGTGACAGAATCAAAGGTAACCAAGATGTCTGCTAAGTGACTGATGGGTGGGCAGTGTATAAAGTGTGTATATGCTGACCACAGGGATGATTCCTGCATCACATGAGTGGAGTGGGACGCTGTGAGATGTCATCGCATGTTCATTCCAGGATGGTATGAAACTTAGAGCACATAAGTTATCTTTTTTTCTGGAATCTTCCACTTAATAATTTTAGACCATGACTAAGTGAAACTGCAGAGAGAGAAGAGACTACAGCACAGCCTCTCTGTCATTGGAAGGTATGTCTTTGATGTGGCAAAGAGCGGAAGGAAGCCTGGCTGTAAAGTGCCTGGGAGTCATTAAATGAAGCTCTCCAGGAATCAAGAAGATGTGCAGATCGAAAACTTGAGAAGCAAGCCTGGGCTTGAAGAATTAATTCAGATATACTTACATAGAGATGATAACATTTATAAATACACACTCATAAGATAATGGTGAGCACATCAAGGGCTATCCATTAGTTTCCAGGATTCCCGGAGCACACCCAAATCCAAGGATGCTCGAGTCTTTTATGTCAAATGCACAGCATTTGCATACTACCTGTGCATAGCCAGCATGTCTCAAATGATTTTCAGACTACTCATAATACTCAATACAGTGAATTTGGTGTAAGTAGCAGTTCCACTACATTTTTTAGAGAATAATAAAGGAGAAAAATCTGCAAGAGTCTAGTGCAGATGCAAGTTGTTCCCTAGCATTTTTGATTTGTAGTTGGAATAATCCTAGAGTGTAAAACCTATTGATAGAGCAAGCCCTACTGTGTGTGCAAAGAGGAGAGAACACAGTGAAAGCCAGTAGGAGAAGAGAAGGGGAGGGAGGAGAGGGGAAGGTGGAGGGGAAAGGGGAGAGGAGAAGACAGTGAGGGAGGGGAGAGGGTTGGGGAGAGAATAGGGGAGGGGCTGGGGAGGGGATGGGGAGGGGATGGGGAGGGGAGGGAGAGGGACAGGGAGAGAGAGGGGAAGAGTTCAAGAAATAGAATGCAGGCAGTAGGTCACTGGTGCTCTGCTCCTGGCTGGGTGGGGACAGCCTGAAACTTACTGAGTTTAGCAGTTAGAAATGTACTGTTGTCACTAGAATAAAGCACTAAAAAAAAAAGTCAGAATCCACATTTGCAGAGGATTAAAGGGGGGTTAATGAGGATTAATCCAAATGGGGATTAATGAGGTGAGAGGAAGAAGTGATAGAGAGGAAATGAAATTTCTGTAGGATGCTAAGGTAAGAAGGGTGCTCTGGTCTTACAAAGATTGCTGGGTGGAGCATCTGAGCATGCTTGGGTGAGACAGCAGGAAGGAGAAGGCAAGCAACTGAGAAAGAGAGAGGAGAAACAGAGAGGGTGGACTTGAGGGAAGAAACACAAGGGTCTGCCTCAGAAGTCAGGAGACTGAATATTAAACCTGTATGTCACAAATTAATTATAGACTGTTTCTAATATGCTTTAACTTAATTTGTATTTTACTTGTGCTTTTGGTGTTTCAAAAGAGATTGTGTGAGATTTGCTGTTATACATCAGGGAGTTTAGAATAAAATTATTGGATAAGGAAACTCAAGTAAAGGAGCTGAAGGTTAGAGGAAACAAGATGATGTGGAGACAGTGTTAGCATGCACAACAGGTCTTGGGCTTTTGCTGGAGCTTTGCCACAATTTGACATTTTTCCATAAGGGCTTTGAAAGCAGTATCTGTAGTTTCCAGTTCTTTAGCGTCTCGAACAGTGATCAGCATACTGTGCCTATTCTGGGACATGCAATTCCTTCACAGAATAACGCTGCCAGTTGCTGCAAATTTCCCATCTTCAGTTGTTAAGCTAAAAAAAATGGTAAGAAAAACCCAGAACGACTGGACAGGAGATGAATCATACTTACAATTTCATTGTAAGTGGGGTCAGTACATTTTGGAACGGATTTTGTTTTTCTTCTACGAACTTCACTGGGATACGGTAAAAGATAAAATTCAGCATGTGCGCTGGGAGCAGAGCCATCTGGGAGATGCTACAAAGGAAAATGGTTATAAATATTAATGTGCATTGCACTCAAAGAAAACAAATACACAGCTACTAAGTATCCAGACCAAAGGCAGGAGGAGGATTTATTATCATCGCTTTATCAGAAAACAAGGGGAAAATCAAAAGAAATACATCATGGCTCAAAGATAATCTCAACTGCAGTTCAAGAGAGAAAAATTGTTCATTTTAAATGAAGTGCCAGAGAAGTATGTCTAAAAGTCCATTAAAGATAATTTACTTTAATTTTTTAGCAGTGAAATCTAAATTTGCATGATTGACCTCTATGGGCAAGAGGTGAATATGAGCTTCAAGCAGAGACTGGAATTAAGGGCTTTGGAATAACAACACACCACTAGAAAACCAAAAAATATTCAAGTTTAACACATACATGAGATGTAGCATTTAGTGATACGGGTGCTGGCATCGTACAATATCACATCTTAAAGCAATTTTATTCACATAGTTTTTAGATCTACAACTTTAACATACTAATTTAAAATACAGAAATAAATACATAAAATATGCATGATAATTTTCTTACCTACTATTTTAATATACATAATGTTTAAAAATATCTACAATGACTTGCTCATCTAAGTGACTTTAAAATACATTGGATGATCAATTTCAAGGTGGATTTTTATGAAGTTGCAAATTTGTCCAAGTTGCAGCCCGAGTAGTAAAGCCAGGTGGACATCTCTCTAGACTTCTGTCCATCTTCCCTCTTTCCCCAGTTTTCTTTTCCAACTTTCCTTCAACTGTATGATGGCTATTCACATTGTCAAAAATTTGGAAATCACCCTCCTTGAAGGAAGTAGATCAGCCCTTGTTATCTTCACCCAGGGGAGACTAGCAGACTCTAAATCACGGAATACCTATTTTGACAGAATGAGAAGTGTTCATAGAATTTACCTTTACAATGAGTGATTTAAGGCCATAAAGTTTATTTTTTCCTATATTTTATTTAATCTGTGATTTTTTTTTTTCCAGAACCGGGGATTGAACTCAGGCCCTTGCGCTTGCCAGGGAAGCACTTAT
>NDGM011242616.1:5968-18068 GCA_002564305.1 Octomys mimax | reverse complement strand
AAAAAAAAAAAAAAAAAAAAAAAAAAAAAAAAGAATCATTGTACAAAGTTATATTTGCAGAAACTCCACAGAAGAAATAAAGAGCATGTGGTTCTTAAAGACATTGTTAATTATCAGAATGGGTCTCAGAACTAGATGCATATTTTCAATAAGGAGGAATCTTTTTTTAAAAAAGCAATGCCTGTGCTAAGGTGCAGTCCAAGCCAGCCAGGGCAGCGTCGGGGATCCTGGCAGTGCGCTTTGAAAATCCCTGCAGTGACATGAATGTGCAGCCAGGACTGAGAACTGCTAATTTAAAAGTAAAACTTTTATTGTCTGCCTCAGTCCTGAGAGGCATTGGCACATGATATTCAGGGAGCATGATAAGAAGTGGCGTGCAGGCTCTGTTGTAAAGACCGTCCCAAGTTCATGCTCTGCTCCACGTAAGCTACATAACGTTGTTGTTGCCCCACTGCCCCTAAGGTGTGGTTGTTGAACTCCAACAGATTTTTGTGAGGACTGAAGGTGAACATTATTTCATAAATAAAACGCTTGCAGGGCTGGCCCGATAGCTCAGTGGACTAAAGCGCCTGCTTAGGCAGGTGCAGTGACTGGGGTTCGATCCCTGGGGTGCCCTGCTGGCCCCGCCCCTGGGAGCACTCTGAGATGGTGACTGAGACTGGGCGTGGTTGTGCACCTGTAATCCCAGCGCTTGGGAGGGTGAAAACAGGAAGATCACCACAAGTCTGATCTGTGTAGTGAGACCCGGTAGACCCTGAACTAAATATGTAAACAAAAAAATTAAAATATTTTTTTTTTAGTAAAAGAAGAAAAGAGTCATTAGTCACAGATTAACCAGATTAACTAGGTAGGAGTTTGAGGAGAAGAGTATACGCCACAGCGAGCACATACATACGCTAAGGAAGCTGTGCTACATTTGAAGTATAAGCTTGAAGTGGGCCGCTCACTTCAGCTCTGCTAAGATATTTCCAAAATAAAGAAGGGAACAGAATGGACAGGGCACTCAGTTCCAGCACGGCAGGGACAGGAGCCTGAGGTCAGGAGCTCAGGAAGGGCCACTCTGCACTGCGATACGCTTCCAAACACACTTTAGTGCTTTCCATCCATCACTGAGGTCACGACGGGTCTAAACCGGAGGAAGGACCAGCAGCAGGAAGGGGCTGCTCTCGTTCTGCCCCAAGGCCAGCACAGGTGACCAAAGCCCACCTGATGAGACGCTGCCTTGGACCCTTTGGCCAATTAGATGCGGGACAGAGGACGCAGCCGCTTGGCCTCCGTGAGCGCCACCTGCCTCGCGTGCAGGTGATGGCGTGAAGCAGAGCCATCGGCCCAAGCGGGAAGCATTGCCTGCAAGTGCTTATTGGTGTTTACTATAGAATGCGGTAACCACACACCCAGAAGCATCTTACGCTACAATGAAATTACACAGTGTACAACTTCCAAGTCACATACACTCAGGCTGCCCCTGACTGTGATTTATTTGTGTACTTGCAGTAGGACGAGGTGGTCTCCTGCGCCGACTGCTGTAGGTGGATGTGTGCCGCTGCTCAGAGTCTTTTCATTTATATCAATAAGCAAACCTGAGGAGCAGGCTTAAAATTCCTCACAGAATATCCCATTAAAACAAATGGTAGCAACTGCCAGAGATAAGCAAGTGCTTTATTAATTATTTTAATGTATTAAGTACAGGGTCTACAGGGTCTCACTACACAGATCGGACATGCAGTGATCCTCCTGTTTTCAGCCTCCCAAGCACTGGGATTACAAGTGCTTGCCACCACGCTCAGTCTCAGTTACTGTTTCAGTGTACTGCCCAGCACAGCAGGCTGGGGATCGAACCACGTCCCTGAGCCTGCCTAAGCAGGCACTTTAGTCCTCTGACCTACCTGGCTGGCCATACCACTCCTTTTTCTTGATCTCAGTTCTCTGAGCTAAAAAATGATGGCATAGAAAAAAATTATATATATATAGATATAGATATATGGTATTGAAGACTGTATCAATAACATTTAGCAATGTATACAGTACTGTGTTCCCATCACTAAGTGTTTCACATCATTTGTATTAGCTTACATTTATGTGCAGATTTTTTACTCTCTTTATGGATGGAGAAACTGAGGTGAGGGCTGCTTAAGATACCTTTCCCTCTTCACACATTTGTGTATGAACACATCTGTGCCTGGAACACTATGCCCTTTCCATTTCTTATAGTGTGCATGAGCAAATATGGTGGTAAATAATAGAATTTTCTCTTCTTGACATCCTTCTAAATGTTCCAACCTGAAATAGTGTACTGTATCAACTGGCATCCTGGTATACATGGCATACACATGGTAAATATTCCCTAAATTGTTAAAAGAGCGTTAGGGGTCTGTGTAGCACTGCCTAGTGACGTATGTGCTCATTGACACTATCCGTTACGGCCACTTCACGGGCACACTCACCTCCGTGACTTCACTTGACCAACTTAAGGGTTCAGGCCTATAGCGAATGCCATCAGGTGTTCTTTGTGACCCTTTCTGCTCATACAAGCCTCGTGTGTCTGTAAGCTCAGTCAGGAAGGGACTTCGTTCATCATTCTTATCCCTGTATGTCTGGTACACAGCAAAAACCTAAGTGATGTGAATGAAAACAGTGGAAGAGGCTCAGACCACAGAGTGCTGCTCTGCTCACCCGTCCGGTCTCCACAGAGAGCTGGCCGTGGTCGGGTGCTGCCACGAGCCCCATCTCCTATGGCAGCCCCGTGGCTCCGCGTCCCAGTTCTGATGCCAGCTCGCCTCCACCGGGTGTGTTCAACTTGACAAACAGTGCTGTACTGGCATGCTCCTGCTGGGCTGGCGCTAATGGGGCTTAGGCTTTAGTTGTTTTTCTCATAATGAGGATAGGCTTTCATTGATTTTCTCATACTAACATTTTAAGTACTCATTAGTACATTTTGCCAATTTTCACATTAATGAAAGAAAACCCTGTTTAGCAGGCATGTTAATATATGAATTAAAGCTAAAAAAATAAGATGACTAGCAAGGCTAGCTTATACTGCATGGAAGGATCATTTTTAATGTTTAACACTTAGTTTTTCTGTCATATAAATGTATTCATTATATGAAGAAGAAAGAATGTGAGACTTATTTAACACCTTCCAGGTCTGACACCAGGGAAATAGTTTCTATGTGCTATTGCATGTGATTTTTTTTTTTCAATTGGATACAGGGTCTCACTACGCAGTTCTGACTCCTTGTGATCCTCCTGT
This sequence comes from Octomys mimax, assembly GCA_002564305.1. NCBI lineage: Eukaryota > Metazoa > Chordata > Mammalia > Rodentia > Octodontidae > Octomys > Octomys mimax. The sequence goes on along the minus strand of NDGM011242616.1, from coordinate 14,818 downwards.
CTCAGCCTTCCCAGCACTGAGATTTACAAGTGTGCATCACCACATCTGGTTTCAGGCCAGCACTATGTGCCCCGGGGTCCCAGGGCTGGCACAGCATGCGATATTGGGGATTGAACCCGGGTCATTGTGCTTGCCAGGCAGCTGCCTATGAGCGTACAAACAACCTTGAAGGAAGACAGACCTTGTGGTCAGGACCTTCCAGCCCACTTGCTGTGTGACTGTGAGGAAGCCTGTAGCCTCTCCAAGCATTCCTTGTCTGTAAACGTATATGCTCATCTTACAGTTGGTGTTTGGAATAGGATTTTACTCCTTCTCAACACAAAAGGAACAATTAAACTGGAGTCAAAGTAGTGCAAATGCCATTGCCATGAGGCATTTGGAAGGCATCTCGTTGTCCCAGTTTTCATGCCCCGTCTTACCATGTATCAACAACTTAGACATATAGACAAAAATTAGCAAGAAGTAATTCCATTTCAGATCAGACAATGAGATACTGTAGTAAAACCATTTTATAAGAAAAAATACTTAAGGGCCAGCAGGATAGCTCAGCAGACTAAGCTCCTGCTTAGGCGAGCACTGGTATCGGGATTCGGTCCTCAGCACCACAGGCCTCGCTGGCCTGCCCCCAGGGACACTGAGCCGGCCATGCAGACCGGATGTGGTGGTGCGCACCTGTGATCCCAATGCTGGGGAGGCTAAAAACAGGAGGATCACTACGAATCCAAGCTGTAGAGTGAGACCCTGTACCAAATTTAAAAAAAAAAAGGAAAAAAGAAAAGAAAAAAGAAAAAAATAACTACTTATCAAAGAAGATCTGCAGATTCTGATAGAAATAATTACATAATTATTTTAGTGTTCTGACAGTATGTAGTATTCCTTATTTTCATTGTCTGACTCACAGGAAAAGGGAAATTTATTGTCGATTAGTTAAATAAAATAAAGCATTTTAGATTGGAATGTTTCACATTTTCTTTAAAGTTCATTTCATTCTTGAAATGAGATTATTTGTTATTTCACATTTTCCTTTAAGGAATTGAATCCATCTGTATTGCCTAGGTAGTGCCGCAGTGACAATTTCAAATATCAGTGGTCGGAACAAAAGGCGGCTGTGTTCACTCAGGCTCCACCTATGACCATGACCTGGTGGGACAGCTGTTTGGTCCTGCCTCCTAAACCTGGGCGGAGACCATGCTCATCTCGTTGCTTCTGTAACGGCAGGACCAGGGACCAAAGGCCTGGGAACCCGGCCCTGGCTCTTACGCGTTTGGAACAAGAGACATGAGTTACTTCGCACCTTTTATTGGCCAAAGAAGTTCTCATGACTGTGTGGTTTAAAAGTGGTTCCCTCCAACCATTTGATTGGAAGACAGAAAGCCAGAAGTTTTCTGTAAGCCACTAACAGTCTCTGCAAAAGATGTCTTATTAATTATATTTCATGTCAAAACCACAGAAGTAGTATATAGGAGATGATAAATTATAGCAAAAATCTTACGCTTCTCACTGGGACTAAGGGCGTGCACCACCATGCCCAGCCTCAATCACACTCTCAACATGCCCGGGGTGTGGGGCTGGCACGGCACACTGGGGATCAAACCCTGGTCGCTGCATCTACCTAGGCAGGCGCTTTAGTCCACTGAGCTATCTGGCCGGCCCTTTTATTAGGTTATAGATTGAATTAAGCCTAACATTTCATGCAGATTGTCTTTTACCCCGCATTCAGCCGCTCAACAAGTATGTGCTTTATATCTGCATTTATTGCAGTGGAAGCAAGAAATATAATGGTGTAAAAAAATTTAAATACCTTCTGCTTCTTTTCCAGTATAACACTGTAAAACTATGTGAAATTAAGAAAGTTGCCCTCCAACAAATTCAGTCTACTACTGAATCAACAAAAAGGCATTTCTCCTATTTGATGAAATTCAGACAATGTTTTTACTTTTGCAAATGGTTAACGGTTAGAGTTCTTAACGGAATAAATGGGGTAGGGGAAGTGAGATGCATGGCTAGTTGTCAAAAATGGTATTTGAATGAATGGTCAGAGATGGCCTTATGTCACATACGAGACACTTGAAAGCTATTTTAGAATGTTGAACAATCAGAGCTGGTGTTTTGTCTCCCTTTAGGAAAACATAAACATTGATGAAGCCTCCAGGTGCCTGGTGAAGCACATCCTGGCCAGCGAATGTGACCTCCTGGAGTCGCTAGAGCCGGACGTCGTGAAGCCGCACCTTGCCCCGCCCAAGGTTGTCAGCTGCTCCAGCTGTGCCAAATCTTAGTGGGTTCCTGTACCGGAATGTGCTAGAAATGGGCCCGGGACCCCATACATTGTGCCTCATTTTTTACCATTTTGGGTAAGCATCAGATTAAGAAAGCGTGGCAAGTCAGGGATCTCTGCCTAAGTGTTTCCCATTAGAGAGAAATAGCCAATGTCTTTTTTGTTTTGTTGCTCCATCAGTTTTTACAAACTTTTAAAATATCTGGTCTGTTACAAAATTCTGTTGTGTTGTCCAGCAAACGTTTGTAGGGCTGGAGTGAGCCCAGGTATTGGCTCCTTTACATCAGCAAAGGCCTTCAGACTTGAAGAGGAGGGAGACAGCAAAGAAGCTGTCAAGCGAAGCAGTGTTGTCTGCCTTGTCCCAGGTGTCTTTGTTCAGAGTTCAATGCATTCTGTGCAGCCCGACAGGCCTGTTAAGTAGAGATAGTGTGTTCCTCAGAGATGCCCTCCATTCTCTGCAGACCTGAGCACTGCTATGATTCGGCCTTCAGAGTCCTGTACACAGGCTGCCGTGCCTTCGCGGCCTTCGTCCCCACCTGCCACACCGCGAATGCTGGGTGAACTGAACACAGTATGAACAGAGCCGCCCCCTACCTGTGCCTCTTTGCTAGCTTTCTCCAAACCAAGCTGTGGGACTCTGCGCCACGTGTAATATATAATATATATATTTTCACAAGTGAAAAATAAAACATTAAAAGATGCTGTTCCTCTATTTCTGAAAGTGTTTTAAATTATTTAGTACTGGGATTTCTTTCACAGTGTAACTATGCTTCTCAAGATCTATTTCTTAACTTTAGTTCAGAAAGGACATGAGACATGGAGATGAATCTACACTGTTGACACTACTTTTGTATCAGTATGTAGGGCAAGAAACAAAATCATGTCCATACCTCTTTTAGTTAATCAGAGGAACATGTTCTCCTACATCCTGATCAGGAAGGTACCGCTGGGATCAGTGTTAAAAGTGAGAACTAAAATAGGCACAGAGACACCTTGTTTTACCCAGTGGTTGCGATGCTAATGTGCTACAGGAAGCTAGTATTTTTTTTGTTGTTGTTGTTTTGGTGGTACCAGGGATCAAACTCAGGACCTCGAGCTTGCCAGGCAAGTACTTATTCCACTGAGCTATCTCCCCAGCCCAGGAAGCTACTATTTTTAATGATGTTCTTTTCCACTGACGTACATCAGACTCTCCAGGGAGCGTTTTCTTTTGTAACAGGTAACTTTCAATGTTCCCCTGTAACAGTCTTGGCCTCCACTGTTTCTGTAAGCATTGACCATACGGCCTCCTATTCTAATACCTTGAGAGTGTTCTCTGGTCCCTGAAGCAGTCGGCCATGAGGCGCCAGGAAGGTTATTAGGAGGGGTTGGGGGATCAACAGAAAGAACATTCAGAGGCATGTCCTGTGAACTTTCAGAGGCTCCAGTAAGATCAGCCCTTGGTTCCCACAGAGGAGATCTTCGTATTTTACTTGATCTGTACTGATTTCCTTTCCTTTCTTCCCTTATCTCTGAGCGCATCTGCTCATGCTTTAAGTTCATCAGATAAGCTGCAATCATTAAATACTGTTTCAGGGTTTTGCTCTGAGAGAACCCAGTATGAGTTAGGCAAGTTCTGGTCTTGGGTCACAGATCACTATCATAAGCTGGAGTCACCCACCAGCGAGGTGACATCGAGGACTGATGGACAGTGTGGGAGAGGTACAGCACCAGAGTTCCTAAGACCCATCAGGTTGCCTGGATGAAGACACAGGGAAGTGCCTCTGCTCTTGAGTTTGAAAGACACGTTATTGCAAATTTAGTTATCTGCTGCAGAACCCCTGGGCAAATGGGGGGAGATATGAAGACCTAAGTATGGGCAGCGCTTTGGATAAGACCCAAAAGCACATTCAACAAAAGCAATAGGCTGGGCATGGTGGCACATGCCTGTAATCCCAGCACTTGGGAGGCTGAAAACAGGAGGATTATTATAAGTCCGATCTGTGTAGTGAGACCCTGTAGACCTTGTACTAACTACATAAAAAAACAATAATAGACAAAGGGGGTTGTATCTGGACAACCACAATAATCAAAATAGTGAAAAAAAAAAGCAAAACAAAAAAGGGAGATATAAGTAAAGGACCATTTTGTAGTGAAAAAATATATGTATATACAAAATAGTTAGGATAAATATACAGCTGCCATCTATTAGTTCAATGAGAAGAAAGTACTAATATTGCTTAGACAAGATGTCATGTCTGCATGTTGTCCTCTGAATAACTACTATGAAGACAGCAATATGCAATGTATTAATTACTGTAACTGTCCAACTAACCTGTTTTGAAATTGTTTCATTGCTACTTTTCTCATTGAAATGAATAAAAAATTAAAAAATAGTGAACAAAACTAACAGAGTGGCAGAAAATATTTGCAAACCATTTGATAAAAAACTAAAATGCAGAATAATTAATGATGTCAATAAAAACTCAACAAAATCCCATAAATCAATTACAATGGACAAGTGATATGAATATGCATTTCTCAAAAGAACGAATATAAATAGTTAACAAGGACATGAAAAAATGCTCAACATAATTATTCACAGGAAAATGCAAATAAAATCAATCAAAGACAGTCCTCTCACCCAAGTCAGAACAGCATAAAAAACCTAATAAATGTCAAGCAAGATATAGAGAAAAGTGATTTCAGTCACTGTTGGATGGGAGGTAAATCAGTAGTCAAAAATCTAAGAATAGATCCAGCTATCAGAGTTCTAGTATGTGTACAAAGCAAATGAAATTACCATATGCCAAGAAATATCTAAAGCAACACTATTCCTAATAGGCAAGTTGTGGGATCGGATGACGTGCTCATCAACAGCTGAATCCATACAGCAAACCTATGCATGCGCAGCTGAGCATCAGTCCACCACCCACAAGGAAATCTTGTGCTTGATGGTAAAAGGGACGGAACTGGAGAATACTATGTTAAATGAGATAAGCTAGGCACAGCCAGATACGGCTTGCTATGTCAAACATGAGAAATAGATGGCATTAAGGTAAGAGTAGAGTAGTACTTGACAGAGGGTAAAGAGGGCAAGAGGAAAGAGAGTACTGGCAACTTGGGTAACAGGAAATGAACCACAGTCGGGAGGTGTATGTCGTGTATGTCCTGCGCTGTATAGGACGTGGCGTCATTGTAGTTTGTAATAATGCATTATATATTTAGTGAAGGGCTGGAAGAGATGAGGTGAAGGTCTCAAAAACTGGCAAGGTGATGAAAATTCAATGTACATTTTATATGTATTGATATATCATACTATGTTCCATAAGGATATTCGACTATGTGATCATTAAAAAACGAAATGTTTTTTGTTTTGCTTTGTTTTGTTTTGTCTTTTTGAGACAGGGTCTTGCTATGCAGTTCAGGCTGGCCCTAGGCTCACTTTGTAGCCCAGGCTGGCGTTGAACTTGCACCGATCCTCCTGTCTCAGCTTCCCGACTGCTGGGATCGCAGCAGTGCACCACCATGCCAGGCTGATAAAGCGAATTTTTAAAGGACAAGAAAGTTAGGAAGGGGGAAATACCAATTCACACCAGCCTGCTCTTCACTTAGGGTGTGGCGTGAAGGCTGCAGACCTCAGCGCCAAGCAAAGCGACCCTCATTTTCTTCAAACAGAGCATAGACCAGGATGTAAATGGAGCTGAAGGCCTGACTTTTAGAGACAATAAGTTGCAATGAACCTGAATTCACAGAGCTACCAAGTGCCTCTCACACAATCAGGAAAAGAAAAGGACACTAAAATATAAGATAGACAGACACGTGGGCAAATATTTTCAAAAGTCTTGAGCCCCCAGGTTCTTCCAAAACTAACCCAGAAAATGAGACCCCGTCCTTTCCACTGCTGAATGGCTAAATGTCCTGTGAAAACACCGTCTCAGAAGAGTGTTTTAAAGTGTTATTTGCCCCAGTAAAAGTCTGCTCTCATTTCCTGTCGTTGGGCCTCAACAAATAATTAGACCTAAGTCTTGGCAGGATCGAGGTAGAGAAAGATGTCAGTGGAGCAGGATGAAATCCATTGGGCATCAAGTGACTCACAGGACCTGGTGGGGTGCTGTGGATAACGGCCTTGCTGAGACCCCGGGCCAGAGGACAGAACGCAAGACCGTAGAGTAGATGGCTAGCTATACGGGGCATTTTTGGATTGTAACATTTCTGCATTTGCACTGGTGGTTGACTTTAATATGCTACCGAATGCCTGCTTGAAGCTTGCAAACAATATTAGCCCAAAATAAATGATATGTGGAGGCTAGAACTACCTTGGCAAAGTGCTGGTAAAGAGATAGAAGATTTCACAGAAGCGGGGATGCTAGAATCTACCTTGAAACCTATCAGCTGACTAGCTTTCTGAGCTAAGTCTAGAAGACACTCCCTGCACTAAAGCAGTAAGCAGTCTTCCAAAGAGAGGGACCCAGATCAGTGAGAAAGAGAGGGATCAGTGAGAAAGAGAGGGATCAGTGAGAAAGAGAAGGATCAGTGAGAAAGGCAATGGTAGTTGTTTAGGTGTTATTTTTATTATAATGATTTATTGACATTAAATGACAGTTAAAACAAATACAATAAAACAAAAAACTAAAAGCATGTTTCATATCTCTGTCTCTTTGATGCTTAAGATAAAATTCCATGAAGCAGGCAGCTAATATTTACTATTTTGAATTGCTTTTCAAAAGAGAAACCTTGGTTCTATAAACACAACAAATCTGTGAACAGCAGCATTGACAATTGGTGGTTTATAAAATATATATAGATCAATGATTAGGTTGAATATATATATATATATATATATGAAACTTAAAGTTACTATTTTCTAGATGAACAGAAAAATGAATAAGCATAAATTAGTTCCATAATTGAGTACCTCAGTATTTCAGAATAAAACAAGAGTGGCTTTCACTTGCATTCTATGAAGACTGAGAATGCTTACAGCTACTCGCTATTTTTGCTTAACTAGATTCGGATCATTCTAAAACCACACTTAACTTTACAAAAACAAAGTAATTATGAAATCTAGGTCAAATTAGGTAGCAGTGTAAATTGGAGAACTATAAAGCTATCTATCCAAAATTGTTTTCTGTTTTCTAGTTAGCCTATCAGTGAATACAAGAGGGTGAGAAAAAAATACACTGTTCTCCTCAGGATAATTCTTCTCAAAAGATGATTCCATCTATGGAGAGTTTTAACTCAGGCATTATTCACTCTGAAAGTAATTTATAGCCAGGATGAATTGGAACATGAAGATGCCCAAGCATAAGCCAGGATGTCACTTATGAACTGACTGCACAGACCTCTGTGGTCGCTGTCTGTAGATGAGATTCAACCTTTTAAAGCTGTTGCTGTGTGTTAATGGGAAGCCCTTTGAACATGATAAGGCTAAATATTTCATAATAAAATGATGGGAATGTAGTCAGTGCTACGTTCTGGATAGGACCAGAAGGTGGACTTGAATAGGATCTGCTTACTGTCACTTTTAATAATCTACTTGAAAATGTGCTTCTTGTTATAGCTTCAGGTTCTGCAGAATAAGGGGTCTTTATACATCCGCCAGAGCACACAGGCTTCCACTAACTTTATGACTTCACCTTTGCCTGGTTGCTTGGGGCAGCGCATGCCCACAGACCAGCTGTTTGGAAAAGTAGTTACTGGGGCCGGGGATGCAACTCAATGGTGCAGCATCTGCTTGGCAAGTGTGAGGCCCTGGGATCGAGCCCCAGTACTGGGAAAAAGTATTTACTCCCCAGGCAGGGTAATTCATCCTGATGCTCAAAAGGAGGTAGGGAGGCTGCCAGATTACAGGCAGAGTGTGTGGATGTTTGGATTTGCTGCTGCGCCTCCTGCTGCTTCCATGCGGGAAGCACAACTGTATGACACCTTCCTGAGGGTAAGTAACTAGGAGCTGGATTCCAGGGGTAAAAGTGGGAGTTACCGCACCTCACCATGAAATTGCTATAAACACAGTTGGATCGAGGAGATGGGCATTATCAGCAAGGAGGGAGCTGACGACTATCAGTTATGGTTTTAAGTCTAACTGTACCAAGAGCAGATGGACTCTTAACTCCTGCTGTAAATGTTCTTTCTCTCTCTCTCCCCTGCTCTCCCTCTCCCTCCCCTACTGTTTTTCTCCTCCCTCTCTCCTTTTCCCTTCCTCCCTCTCTCTCTTTCCATCCTTCTCTCAGTCTCTGTCTCTCTGTCTTCCTTTCTCTCTCTCAGTCTTTATTTGTTTCTGTCTTTCTCTCAGTCTGTCTCTCTCTCTGTCTCTGTTTGTCTCTATCTCTCTGCATCTTTCTCTGTCTCTGTCACTCTGTCTTTTGATACTCTGTCTCTCTTTCTTTGTCTCTCTCTCTTCCCCCTCTCAGCTCTCCCTCTCCCTCCCTCACCCTTTTTCTCCTCCCGTTCTCATTTTCCCTTCCTCCTTGTCTTTTCTTCTTCCTCTCTGTCTGTCTCTCTGTCTTTCTTTCTCTGTCTCTCTGTCTCTCTCTCTCTCTGTCTGTCTCTGTCTCTCTGTCTCTGTCTCTGTCTCTGTCTCTGTCTCTCTCTCT
>NDGM011242598.1:4542-15505 GCA_002564305.1 Octomys mimax | reverse complement strand
AGAGAGAGAGAGAGAGAGAGAGAGAGAGGTCATCTAAATATTCTGAATATTTAGATAAATATTTGCAGTGAAATTTGCAAGGAGATTAATACTCAGTTGGCTAAGGAATACATTTCAGCACAAATGAAAATACTTTCCTCGAGATACAAATTCACTCATTGATCTTAAACTTACTGTACATAAGCCAGATTTATTATTAAATGGTGCACTTAGGGATTCTTTATTCTTTTTAAAAAAGAAAAAGTTTAATAAGATTCCATTTAATTCACAATTTCTCAAGTCTGAAGAGGCTGATAACAAGAGGGCAATTTTAACAGATTAGAAATCCAAACAGCAGGCTGAGGTTCAGCTAGCATTATAACAAGATCTCAAATGGGGCTGAAAGGAAAATTGTTCATTTTCAGAAGATTTTGCTTTCTTATCATGATCCAATATCAAATAAACAACAACTATTTTTTTTTTTCTGGAAATGAGAAGGTATAAATGTGCTTCATTGAGTTTTGCTTGTTTCTAGAGAAATATAACTTTTTATTGATTAATTATAAAACCAATAGTAAAATAAATCTCAGGAAAATATTAAACTAGATAAATGTTATGTATTTTGTTCCTGAAAATGTTTATGATTATGTTCATATGTTATGAAAAACATCCAATTAAGTACGGTTCTTAAATAAATTTAGTGTAAGACAAATCTTAACATTTGGAAAGGGATATATATATATATGGAGCATAATAATTCAATCCTTTTTATCATCAGTCAATCACATGGAACCTGAAATTCTTTGCAAAATATTTTTAAATAAATAATTCTTATCTTATTTTTATTGCAATGACTGAGATTTTGGCATTTGAAAATAAGTTACAATTTCATTTTCAATTAAGAAAAATATTAAATGGACTCTTTTTTTACTTCTTTCATCTGCTTATTTATTTTATGCATTTGGTCTTTATAGGGTCGCACTATGCAGCTCACTCATAGTGATCCTTCTGTTTCAACCTAGTCCTGGCGCAGGGATTACAAGTATGTACCACCACACAGTAGCCGGCTCAGCACACCTGGGGGCGGGGCCGGTGTGGCAAGTGGTACCTGGGATTGAACCACAGTCCCCGCACTTGCCTAAGCAGTACTTAGTCTGCTGAGCTATCTCACTGGCCCTCTATTTTTCTTTCTCTCTCTCTCTTTTTTTTTTTTTTGAGAGAGAGGATTTCACTATGTAGTTCAAGTTGGCCTTGAAGGCACATGCCTCTTCTCCCTTGTCTCTTGAATGCTGGGGTTGCAGGCAAGCACCACCAGGCCTGGTTTGGGAATGAACTCCTGTAAGTCAAATTATTCTAGAATAACTTGGATGTATTTCTAGTACTCACTAATGTTAAAAATAACATCTCAAAGATTTATACAGAAATCTTGCCTCATTTTTGTTTAAGGGGAGTTGTTTATGCAGCTAACAGTTTTTGGAAGTTTTAGTCCATAATGAGCTGGCTCCAGGCTGGATGGAATAGAAGAAAGTCGTCGTAGAGGAGACAGAGTTCATGGCAAGCAGAAAGTGACAAAGCCAGTGAGAGACCTCTTGTCCTAGTTTTATATTTTATTTTCTTCCATATAAATTTATTCAGATTGTTTACTGGTTCCTTGCCAGAGTAAGAAAAAGTTTAGCTACTTGACAAACCACATTCATAATTATTTCATGCAATATATAAAAATGATTTCAAAATATTGCTGCTGATTTTTTAATTTTAATGAAAGTTATATCAAACAACTTCATGTTTTTCTTTTACTGTTTACAAAATATCATTAATATAATATTAATTGGAGAAATAAAATTTGATAGTAATTGTATATAACATAAAAGTTTGACGAGCATCATTCAAATAAAATAATTTATTTCCTCTTATTTGACAGCTCATAAGAGCCATAAAATGAATGGAAAGGATCATAGAGATGACTCAGCCATCATCTTTTTTCATATTTGATGCTGACTTCTTTTCCCAAACACAAAATAGTATTAAAAATGTGCCTGTATTTTTTTTATTTTTTAAAACTTTTTCACAGTTTTAGAGCAGATAGAATTTTTCTTTATTAAGCAAAGTTCATTTGCTGACTCCATGTGTGTTCTTCTTTCATGTTCCATGCTGGCGAGAGAGTTTCCATTCCCTACTCCCTTGGCGGGTCAGTTACATACTGTTGCAATCTAGCACAGTGTGTCTCACAATGAATGTGTTCCTGTCACCTTCTGTTCCTCTTCTAATAGGGTTTTATTCCCTAGGAAGTGGTGTGTGGAGGGGAGTCTTTGCTGAGCACACAGACCGCAGTGTGAGGCCCAAGGATGTGTTACATATATTGGTCCCAGAAATGCAACCAAAAGTGGACAGATCCAAGTGACAACTTGCCTGCCTTTCCTTCTTTTATATTGTTTTTTTTTTTTAAAAAAAAATATTTATTTACTTATTTGCTGCAGGGTCTCCCTATGCAGCTCAGACTCCCAGTGATCCTCCTGTCTCCCCCTTCCAAATTCTAGGATTACAGGTGCTCCACCGCACCCAGTATCAGTGGCCAGCACGGCATGTGGTACCAGGAATCAAACTGGGTCCTTGTGCTTACCAGGCAGGTGCTTAGCCTGCCGATCTATCTCCTCAGCCCTCCCTTTTTTTAAATTCTCATCGTTCTCTTATTTTCTGTGCTTTCAAAAATAAACTCTTAGCACACATTATACAATGTGCAGGGACAACGGCTCACCAAAATTGGACACAAGAAATAAACAAGAATTTTCAGATGTTCTTTCCCCCAAACTTCTTACAAACAATCCTTCATCATCTCTTAGCAAGACTTTCAGACATTTCTGTACTTATCTGGTGGCTGACTGGAACTGACAGAGCAGAGATACAGAAGCGACTTTAGGAAACATTCAAATGCTGCATGTCGAACGAAGCTGCAAGCTAACCTGGTTTACTTCTCTGTCAAAATATTATTCTTAAGATTAGTTTATTTAAATATATGTAAATTTGCCTCAAGAACAAGAACTGTAAGAATATTCTAATAACAATTGAACGGGGAGCGTGTAGAGCAGTGGGGATGAAGCAATGCTGTCTACATGCTGAGACTTAAAACTGATGATGCTAAGCATAGCCTGTCTCCTTATGCTATTGTGTTTACTTTTCAAATGTTAGAAATTTTCTATAATATTTTAAAATTAGTTTAAAAGAAAACATGTTATGCATCTCAAAGAATTATTTTCACTCTGACATTTTTGTTGCAGTATCAAGGCTAAACATTTTTGAGTCTTATAACATTTCTCTTTACAAGGTGCAGAATGCAGAATAACAATCTCCTCATAATTAGAATTTTGGATCTTCTGTCTAACAAGTGTTGAGTTGGAAAAGAATGACTGATGTAAGCATAAGGGTGCTGATGCTCTCCAAAATAAACGCATTTATTTGTTTTTTATTATTTTCTTTTATTTTATGCAATCCTGGTTATCGAACTTGGAACCCTATGCTTGCCAGGCAGGTGCTTATGCCACTAAGCTATCTCCCCAGCCCTTTTTTTTTGACTAGTACAAAATAGTAATAAAAAATGTTTTGGAAATAATACAAAATTTCGCTAAACCAAGTAATAGGAATTCAACAATAGTTGCTGTATTGCACGATGTTATCTTCAAATAAGTTGTTTAGGTTACAAGAGATATTTTTTTAAATTATAAGAAAATAAAAGGAAAAAATAAGAAGTAGAAAAAGAAAAAAATTAAGCATTAATTGCTCCATATAAAGAATGAGCAGTACAATTATCCAAATTAGTCATCTGGTTTTTACACTCAAATCTTTTCGTAAGACATCAGATCTCAGGGAACATTTTTATATGTGTCTCTCCTAGTTTTCTATTATTGGGCCATCCTCCTTTATATGGGCTACCTTTACCCTGGAGTCTTAGAAAGAAAATTATCTAAGGGAAGTTCCTAGAGAAGTTGTCTTGTCTCCACAGAGGTCTGAACACACCCTGCGCAGTACGTTCAGGAGTATTTTGAATCATTTATTCTCTTCCTTTTGTGATTTTTATTCCTTTTGGACAGACCTCTAAAGAAGGCACTTCTACTTGCACACAGAGAACCCTTTCTCTGGAACTTGAAGTGTGCTGCTGCATGAGCCGGGCACCCGTACGAGCCAGTTTCTTTCCAGTGCACTGCGGGGCTCAGAGGTCACACTAGGAGCAAGGAAGGACGTAGACACAGCCTCTCTTCCTTCAAAGTGCCAGGCTTCTCTCCTTGGGTAGACCCCACTAAGGCATTCTCTGGCCCTATGCAAAGCAGCAGCATTTCAATATGAACCTCAAGTAGTGAAGGTTATTTGGCAAATGAACTTTGTTATTTATTGTCAGGATTAATCGTAGCTTATGACGGATGAGATGATCATTTCAGTAGGAAAAATCGTGGAGCTTATCTCAATAGGCATCACTGTTACTATAGTCTGGCTCAGAAATGTTTCCCCAAAGGCTACATAGTAAACGCTCAGGTACCAGCTTCACAAAGTTATTAGGAAGTGTTGGAAGCATTAGGAGGTGTTGTGTACCTGGAGGAAGTTGGTCACTGTGTGTAGGGAGGGATGCCATTGGAACCCTGAACTCCATCTGGCTCTCTGGCTTTTGGTCTTCCGTCTATGTATCTCTCTGTCTCTGTCCCTGTCTGTCTGTCAGTCTGTCTCTTTTTCTCTCTCTTGTGTGAGTGCATCTCTTCTCCATCTCTCTCTCTCTCTCTTTCAACCTATCTCTTCTCTCTCCCCCCTCTATCTCTATCTCTGTCTTTCTCTGTCTTTTTGTCTCTGTCTCTCTCTGTCTCTCACTTTCTGCTTTCCACTTTCCATGAGGCACACAACTCTGCTTAAACATATATTCCATACAAATATTTTCTTCCTCACCTGGCCCAGAATAAGCAAGCCCAAGGGAACAGAGACCTCTAAAATGTAATGCAAATTAAATCATTTTTCCTTTAAGTTTATTTTCTCAGATATTTTGTTACAACAATGAACGATAGGCTAATACAAAATATCAGTACTTAAAATGGGTTCTATGCTATTACTGTACATGATAAAGCAGTTCAGAGACTACTGAAACTCGTTTATTGAAGCGGTTTGGGAGAGTTTGGAGAAGCAAGCAAAACACACTGTAAAATTCTGTAAGCAGAGCCTGATGGCCAATTCTGATTCTCGCTCAAAATACCAGAATGCTCTCCAGAGTTTGCAGAGTAAAGGAAAGGCTTATGGGGTTTCAGATAGAAAGGAGGATTTCCTTGAGAATTTTACTGAATGCTATTATTGCTTTGCTTTGACTGAAACTATCTCAACATTAAGTCCATATCCTGGGCAGGTATGGGAGGTTGAATTTAAAGGTGACAGATTAATCTGGCAGAGCTTAAGAAGTGAGGCATGAATACTGATAGCTGATTTTAGCCAGATTCACTATGAAAACTGGCAGTGAAAATAAGAGCCAAAATATCTGTACATCTTTTAGTTTGGCCATAAAGGAAGTACTTAGGATGTTGCAGCCAAGAAGGAAATGATTACTAAACAAATTAGCACTATTAAAAATAGGGCTGGCAAGATAGCTCAGTAGAATAGGTGCTTCCCCGGCAAGCACAAGGGTCTGAGTTCAATCCCTGGTTCTGCAAAAAATAAAAATAAAAAATAAAAAAACTAAGTCCAGTAGTTTGCAATAGGAAGATGGCTTCCAGGCATCTCAGGAATCAGCAGGACCTCCTGTAGAGAAGAGATGCCTAGAGTCCCTTGTTTGTGCAAGATCATCTCGGGAATTATTTTTGGCAGGATTTGTTTCCCATTTCAGCTGCTCTGGCATGTAGAGGCAGCTGCAGTTGTGTCCCAAGGGGGCTTAGCTATTGGAGACCTTGCTGATGTGCAGGCAGAAGAAAAAAAGAGTTGTGGAATAATGGAGGGTTCCACTGAGATTTCAAATAAAGCCTGAAAGGACTAGAGTATTTGAAAGGATCAGAGTTACTGTAAGTGATCCCTGACCAGGTAATGCATGAAGCCATGAGAGTGGTGGGAATGCTGAATTAGGAAGATGGAGATACTAAGAACTTGTAACACCTCCTAAGGAAAGAAAACAGTGCGCACATCCAGCTCAAGAGAAAGCTGTATTGGTGGTGACCAGCAAGTAGAGAGGGGTAGAGACTTATAAGACCTTTGAAACACACATCATGTACCCTGTGTAGGACACAGAACTACAGAATTTCATGTTTGCCCTATGGTACTTTGATTTTCTGCTAACCTGATCATTTTTACTCTATTTCTCAATTTGATACTGGAAATCTTTAATTTAGGACATTGCATCTTCGAAATATATAGCATGTTTGCTTGTTCACTTGTTTATTTTTACAATAAGTGCTTACAAAGAAGAGCTTGCCTTCTATCTCAGAAGAGGCTTTGAACTTGGACTTTTGAAAACTGCTAAAGCTACAGAGACTTTCAGAATTCTTGGTGCTGAAACAAATTAACTTTGGATTCTTAGAAGTTCTTGTGAGAGGGAGGGGTAGAACTGCATTGCTTGGAGAGGGAATGTCATCCGGAGCCTTGTTTGTTAACCTGAGGACCCTATGGGGAGGTGGTGGCAATCTTTGGAGAAGGCAAAGCCTAGTGCACAGAAGCAAAGTTTCAGGATACTCTTAGGGGCGTGGGTGGCACTGGCCCTTCCACTCTCTCTCTTCACTTCCTTGCCCCAGGCACTGAGCAGGAGCGCGCCACCGTGCCTCCTTCACCACGTGCCCTGCCTTCCCGAGAACCAAAGATAACACAGTCATGTGACCGTAGCCAAACTCTGTAATATAGGCCAAAGTAAATCTGTCCTATCTGAAGATGATTTTTCTCAGGAATTCTGCCACAGCAAAGACTAGCTAACACTACTGAGGTCAGTGGACACTCCCATCAGTGTCAAATCATCAAATTGAAATGAAGTGTGTTAGATGAGATTTCATTTTACTGATAAAAACTAGGAACAACCATGTCAGAACTAAGCATGTCAAACGAGGCATGTAGAACCAGTTCCATTAACTGCTTCCATTCTATAGACCACATAACCTAACAATAAATCACTTTTTAGAAGATAACCAAAATTTTTATCCTGTTTTTAGTGGACATAAAAGCAATTTTGTCTGGCTAACTAATCCAGTAATCTGAAGGCCTAATTTTAAAACCATTTTGTCTTGGGTAGAACGTCCATCTTTTCATTTTAAGGTTCAGTTTTCAAAGTTGTACAGCCAAACATTTCATTAAATGTTTGGACAAAGTTCTCATTTCCTATTTGTTCTAAATATTCTACAATCCATACATAGTAACTCCAAAATCTTACAAAGTAGAACTCTGAATGCTAACAACCAATTTCGTCTGCACTGGAGAAGGAATCAAAACCAGTTCTTAAAATATATATATATATATATTAAAATTATTTATTTATTTATTTATTTGGTACAGGGTTTCACTACACAGCTTGGACTCATAGTAATCCTCCTGTCTCAGCCTCTTCTGTGCTGGGATTACAGTGTGTGTGCTACCACATCCAGTTTCAGTGGCCAGCATAGCACACCTGGGGTTCCAGGGCCAGCACGGCATGTGGTACTGGGGTCGGAATCTAGGTCTTTGCAGTTGCCAGGCAGGCACTTAGACCACTGAGCTGTGGTTCCAGCCCCCAAAGCAAATTCTTGAGGCAAATTTCATTCTTGCCTATGAGCAACCCTTCACACATCTCCAATCTAAAGATATCAGACATTCTGCCTGTCATGTTTCCTTTTGTGAGGGAGTGCCAGGCATAGTTCTGTTTTATAACTGAAACTTAAATAGAAAACCCAACCATGAATTAGCTACTCAGAGTAATGGCTTCACCTAACATGGAATATCAGCTAAACTAAGTTAATGTTTCCTACATGAGAGAAAGAAAGGTTCATGGAAGGCAGGTACTTTGTTCACACAAGTATTCTAAAATGTTTTTGTAATTATCCAGATAGTAGAATTGAACACATTTTTATCAACTTCACTTAAGTTCTGCCACACATGTCTACCTATATAAGTAATGCTAAAAGAATTAACTGTGCGTATCCTGATACGTGTCGCAGAGACTCAATCCCCAGTACCCACTAACCTAGAAGAAAACAAGGTTGTTTTGTCCCACAGCTTACAGTGGTTTTGGAGAAGAGTTAGCTTGGCAGAGGGGCATGGCTAGGCAGGATGGCTCCTGGCATAGCAGGAAGGAAGCAGAAAAGGAGAGAACAGGAGAGGAAGGGAGATCCATGTGTCGAGGCCGCTCCTCCAGTGGCCTGCCTTACCAGCCGGGTTTTCCCTCCCAGGGTCACATTTAGTTATAAAAATGTCCATGTTTTAATCTACTGCAGAGTATTGTGCCCTTCAGTTCTAATAACCTTCCCACAGCCCCGCCTATGAGACCTTGAGAATCTGAGGGGACATCTAGATATAAACCCTAAAAATACATATACCCTAGGGAGGACTATATTCAATATAAACACTTTTAAACATGTGGTCTCTTCTCTCTCATTTCCAGTAAATGCTAAACTTTTGTGCAAATGGTTTATGGTGTGAACTGATCATATCTCATTATTTTTAATAGCTGCAATGTGCTAAGGAAAGTTTTTGATTTACCACTGATGAATGCAAAAAGCTTCATAAAATAATTACTACTAATATCGTCTTAGATTCCATCTTATTCTTCTTCACTAATTTTGTTGTTTCATTTTCAATATCATTAATTTTATGTGCATTTTCTATACCAGTGTAAAATCTTTGAGAATAAAATGAATTAAATTCATTTTCCATAAAAAATATTAGACCCAAATTAAACATTACCTCACGATAGAAGATCAACACATGAGGGACTATTTAGGGGTTTCCCCTACAATAATGATAAAAATGTACATTATAGACAACAATCCATAGTAGAATATGTGCTTTGAAAATTATTGAGTTCAAATCTTGCATCAATTTCACTAATTAATACTCATTAATACTAGATTTGAGTCTGTGTTTATATTTTTATTCCAGATTTATTATTTTGTCTCCTCAGCAATGTTTTGCTCAAAGTAGAAGAGCACCTAGTAAAGAACAAAGTTAAATCCTTTAAAAGTTAAAGTTAAATCAGAGACCATTCATCCAAGTGTTTCATTAATTCTGCAGATACAACCCCTCTCCTGTGTCAAGAAGAAATCTCTGTGAAAGATCAATATAAAAACATCTTATTTAAATATTCATAAAAGAATGTAAGTATATATAAAGTCCAAAGGAGAAAATATTTTAAATATTAAAAATATCAGGTCTGTTCTCTTATTTTTATCCCATCAGAAATTTCTATCAAAGAATTATAAGATATAGTCTCGTTGGGAAAAAAAAATGGCTACTCAGGAAATTAGTTAATTATTTGTTATGATAATCCAAGGGACAGATTAGCCTGTGCCAACGTAATCTTCTTTACTTCTTCTTAGTTATCACTTTCTTTTAACAACCCACAGATATATAAATACTATTTATTATTTCTGCTCCAGTAACATAATGAGCTTAAAAGCAGCATTTGTCAGTTTCAACCCTTCTTCCCTTTTTCTGATTTAAACAGCTTGTTCACAAGCTGTGAAGGTATATCCTCCACAACACATGGAATTTATCTTGGATGCTTCATGCTATTTATATTCCAGCAATTATTCATAAATACAAAGCCCCCAAAAGAGGTGGAGAAGGGAGCTCTAATCCTAGATGACAATATTTTATTGGGGATTCTTTAGTCTTTTATAATTAACAGAATGTAGATATAAATGATGATCATTATGTCTAAGTGTATAAAGACCCTTTAGCCCTCTATTTTGGATATACGCAATGAACTTGAACTCATAGTCTCCCATAATGAGATTTGCCTCTTTATGGTAAATTCCTATACTACATCATTTGTTTTTTAGATGTTTCTTGCCCAAGCTTGTTATGTTTCTGCAACAAGTGTCTGCAAGTCTCAAACCTGGCCTAACTCTCCTGGCCCTCCACCTGCTTGCCAGCACAGCACCCTGTCTGCATGGAACTCAGCTCAACACTAGGGCTGTGGCTGGCAATAGAAAGGAGATAAGGTAGGATAAGCAATCTAAAGTTTATTTATTTATTTATTTATTTATTTGGTAGAGGGCCTCCCTATGCAGCTGGGGCTCATAATGATCCTCTATCTCAGCCTCCTCAGTGCTGGGATTACAGATGTGCACCACCATGCCTGGTTTCTGGTAGGGCTTTCCCCTAGCTTCTGGGGCCTGCACAGCATGAAGTACCGGGCTTTGAGATCTAGTCCTTGCACTTGCCAGGCAGGCGCTTAGACATCGAGCTATCTCCCCAGCCCAGAACAAGCAATTTTATAGGTAATAGAGACATCTGAAGACACCCCCAAATTGACAGTGGATACTTCAAAAGACCCAGTCCAGTGAGATACAAGATCGTAGAAAACTCTAACCACAGAAGTTCACTGGGATCCTCCAGCCTTTTTTTCCTGTCTTCTCTCCATCCCTACAGAAGGGACACAATTCTCTGCTCATGGCCGAAGGTCTTATCAATCTCTCTGCCTGAAGCCAGCGACAATACACTCCATGCCACATTGCCTTCACCCAAGTCTGGTGGTCTCTGCTGCTTATTGATATTCCAGTGTCTGTCGTTAGGCATCACCATGTTGCAAGCACAGAATCTTATTTCCTAACATAAACAATGTACATAACTAGTCCTTTTTAGATTATCTTAATGTAACTCGGAATTTGAAGAACTCAAAGAGACAAAAACTAAAAATGCATACTGAGCACACACATGTACATACCCACAACAAGTATTATAAATGCATTCTTTTAACTCAATCTAATGAAAGAATGCAATATAGGAAGTAGTGTGTTAATTATTGAAACTGTCCTAGCGATTTGATTTGAAACTGTCTAATTGCTATTTG
>NDGM011242597.1:0-12991 GCA_002564305.1 Octomys mimax | reverse complement strand
CTCTCTCTCTCTCTCTCTCTCTATATATATATATATATATATATATATATATATATATTTGTTTTTATAAATCTCAGGACTAACTGGTGATTGGGAAGTAACCTGTAATCTTATCCTCACATAGAATAACACAGGTGACTCAGCTAATAAATTTTAAGTGTGCAAGCAAATTTATAGCTACAAAATGCAAATACACAGATAACATTTAAGTAGTAGAAACATGGATTTGCATTTAATTTTCTTTATAAAATCAAATATAATCAAATCATATGCAGTTTTACTTTTTTCTATACTGAAAGCTGTCATGTAAGAAGGTTATTCTTATGTTTTCCAAAAACTGTAGATTTTCATGAGAAAACATGACAGTATACTTTTCTTATGGAGTTGTAAAGATGGCTGTCAGGGTGAAAATGTCCTTGTCACAAAACACTGTAGTTTTATAGACAGTATTACACACAATATGCACAGGGATCAAGCGGTCTTGTGCTGGAGCTCCACTCACGGTAGAACCCAGCCTCCTGAAAGTAGACATAGCCTCGCTAACTTG
This sequence comes from Octomys mimax, assembly GCA_002564305.1. Taxonomy (NCBI): domain Eukaryota; kingdom Metazoa; phylum Chordata; class Mammalia; order Rodentia; family Octodontidae; genus Octomys; species Octomys mimax. The sequence continues at coordinate 12,444 of NDGM011242597.1, read as the reverse complement.
CTAAATGGCTGCTCCGTATTTTGGAAAATGCTTGGCAGATGGAGTTGAAGCACCTTGTCATGAGTCAGTGTGTATATATGGCTTCGGCTGAAGAGGCCTGAATCTCAGAAAAAAAAAAAATTCTGGCTGTTTCTTCAAACAGAAAGAGCTCTGGCCCTTTGTGTTGAAGTAGAAGCTCTACAATCATACTCCACATCCTCAGAACTGCTTCTCTGAGCAGGAGGCCCATGGTAATTCATGTTGCTTTCTTCACAACAGTAGGGGAGCAGAAAAACATGCAACATGAAATCTGTATATGATCCCTCACACTCCCAGCAGGGCTCAGAAAGCAGACTGCGGGCCCCTCTGTGGGAGCCTCGATTCTGAGGTGGATAATACATCAGATTTGCATTTTAGAGCTTCTCTTCTTTGAAATAACCAATCACAAGCTGCTGAGACAGTTACAAGACATAAAGTAAAGGTCTGCAAGTCTGACCGCAAATGACTATCATATGAGAAGCCCTTTGGAAATCCATATTTGCAACTGATTATAGGGATGGCCTTGGGAAGCTTTCCTCAACCAGAGTCTCGGGGCGTGGGGCTCGGAGGTAATTGTCTGTAGTAAAATATTCATTTGATTCTCATATGCAGTCACTTTTGAAAATCATTTCCTACTTCATTTTAGATAAACAAATAAAAAATCAGAAGAGCAAAATGGAAGAGGAGGAAACCAAGACACCCATAAAGCGGGGCTATAAAGGGGGAGCCAAAAAAAATTGCAAAAATAATGAAAAAAGAAGAGAAAGACATAAATTTTAGACAAAGGAAAAATATTAAGCACTGCGGCAAGCAGCTGCCAACCGTGATTTGTACTGGTCTAGAAGAAAAGAGCCAGAAGAAGAACAGTTCCTCATCCACAGGGGCTGCAGTCACTCTTGTATTCGTCATTTGTATGCTAAACGTAAATTAATTGTAATAAGACATTGTCACTGAATAAATGGCTCCTGCTTAGCTAATGCTTAGTAGAAACCAATGCTTCTACTTCGTCACTTTTTGTTCTAGCAGAAAAGCTGAACATTAGCAAGGGACAATGTTCTAGGCTATGGGTATTATCCTTTAATTGATCTCCATTGCACCCTGATTTCAGAGCTTTTAATGAAAAAAAAAAATCCTAAAATGTGTATTTTTCATGGGGACATATAAAATAGAAAAGGAGAAATGTTTCAAGTCCATATGATTCAAAACAACATCTTGTGCCCCTGGACTCCCAGGGTGACAGTAAAAGCTGTCATTTTAAGTCCTATTTGAACACTACCTAGTTAACAGTTCAGTAGAAAAATGCTGGGGAAAACAGAGATTTTTTTTAGTATAAAATATATAAGACATGGTAGGACTGTCAGATTAAATGTCAAAATTGATAAAATATAAACTAAGCTAAAATTACTTTTTAATCTCACATATAAGAAATAAGATGGACCTATTTTGACCTTCAGATGTTCATTTCTACTGTTAAGAGTTTCATTTCCTTTTACATAAAAACTCTACATTCAAGACTAATGCTATTATTGCAGGCAATTTTGTGTTATTTCTTTTTGGAAAGCAAGACCTTGCCTGTTGTGGGTCTCATGGTCTTTAGAGTAAGGCAGCAGTATAGGTTTCCCTCGGCTGTACAATGGGCAAAACAATAGCCTTGAAGGTGAAATGTATAAAGTGTTTGAAAAAATCTGGGTCTTTTTAATGTACAAATATTTCCTGTAAGTACTATAAAGGGTAAGACTCTCATATAGCTTTCCATGTCTCATAAACAATTTCCCCCTTTTGCATTTGCCTATTTCTTTTTCTAACAATAATTGCCCCATAGCAAGACATTTAGAATGCTTTAACCTATATAGTAATATTTAATCAGTTTTGTGTCAGAGGTAGTTCCAGAGTCCAAAGATCTCTTATTCATAGTGTTGCTTGGTTCATTTGTGACAGAAAACACAGAGCAGAAATAGTGTGGAGTTCTTCAGAATAAAAAGAGACTAATAACAGCTGAAAGCTGTTCGAGAAGGGGGAATGCCTGGAGAGACACACTAGGAAATTTGTCTCTACTGTGAGAACCGCTATCCAAGTTCAACCTGAGATTCACAGAATACTGGGGGGAGGGGAATTTCTCATTCATCTAAGTCAAATCAACAGGATTAAAAATGCCAAGATAAGCCTGAAGAGATAGGTTGGAGTTCTAAGCGCCTGCTTAGAAAGTGCACTGATTCAGGTTCTATCCCTGGTATCACATACCCTGCTGGCCCACCCTGGAGGTGCCAAGCTGGCTGCTGAAACTGGGTGTATGCCTGTAATCCCAAAGCTGGGGAGGCTGAGACAGAAGGATCACTCTGATTGTGAGCTGCATAGCGAGACCCTATACCAAATAAATAAATGAACTAATTAAAAATGCCAAGATAGGGACAAATATTGCAGCCAAAGCATCCTCTTCACCCTGATTCTGTAGAATTTCTGCAAATCTTTCTCCATCTATCATCTGTGCTCTGCCTTTTACAGTCTCTCTTTGATATTAACCTTCTACCCATAGCAGCCATAGACTTGTCTTGGGCTGTTGGTACAATATCTAGGTGTGTCCATTCTCTTACTGAATTAGATCATTCTGTGGTACTACAAATAGGGAACGCGATGTGTTTGTTAAACAATAGCCAGAATATCTGTGATGTTTTTCAAATGTGAATATCATTTCACTTTCCAAGTGAAAGTCGGTTGTCTACGAACAATGTGTGCATCTTTCTGTTTTATCTTTTAAAAAATTAACTTCCTCTTAGAACTAATACTTCACCAACTTTTCCTGTGTCATCCTCCCATGCAAATTATAAGGCCTGTTTGTTTTATCTGTTTGTCATTTTAAATTTTAGTTGTCTTCTCAAAAGAGCATTTTCTTACAGAATTAACTAGACAAAATAAATGCATATAGGGATAGAGACAGTAAAAGGAACACAAGAACAATTATAAATGAGCTGAAAGTTTCATGCATTTTCTGGAATAGAAAAAGCACTTTAAAATCAAAGATGATAGTACTAAATGTATGATTTTTATATTATGATCAGTATTTTTAGAGTCACCAGTGTAAGACCAGAAAACTCTCTCTAGATATAAAACAGTAAATAAAATGAACAAACATTTCCTGAATCATCCAAATCAAAGACAGCTTGATGCTCTGTGTATAGGAATCAATCCTCACCAGGGTGTTAATTCCAGGATCTACTTCCAATACAGTGCTTCAGGAGTGCTTTCTTGAGTTTGTATTCTCTGACCCATCACCTGACTATTAGTCCAGAATTCACATCCAGGTTCTATTTTCACATTGTCCTCTTCACTGTCTATTTTATTGGTCAAAATCACTTTTATGTCCTTCATGTCACTGAGGACAACTTTCTGCAGTTAATGATGATGCAAGAAATTACTGTGTGATAGACAAAACAATAGAGAATTGCCAATAGAAATTATAATGAACCCAGAATTTGGAGCTCAAATTCAATCTTTGCTATGCAAACACCCATAATTTTACATAATATAATTATTTGGCTGAAGTTATACAACCATCTGATTTTTCCGGTTTATACATACAAATTTAATCTTGATATTTATGATGGTGCTATTTGTGGAATTTTATACACTCATATTTTATGATTAATATTCAAGATAAACCTATCTTTAAAACTTGTCAAGTGGCCTGTTTTGTATATTATCTAAGGCTTATTATATAAAGTACTATATGATTATTGTCAAGCACTTATTCATTCAAATAACAAATATGTGAATCTTTAAATAGTATTCTTTTGATAGCAATCACCTAGGTAACAAGAGAGGCAAAATCTGTCCTTTAAAGAATCATACAATTTCATGGAAATAGAGTTGTCACATTGGTGAGTAAAAGAGTGAATAAATAAAACAAATTCGAAGTATCTCACTTGATGATCTAACAAGCTTCTTCTCTTTTATAAGAGAATAAGGCCAGCCAGATGGCTCACTGGACTAAAGCGCCTGCTTAGGCAGATGCAATGGCCGGGGTTCAATCCCCAGCCTGCCGTGCCAGCCCCACCCCCAGAGGGCGCTGAGATGGTGATCGAGACTGGGCATGGTGGGGTGCACATGAAATCCCAGCTCTTGGGAGGCTGAAAACAGGAGAATCACAAGTCCGATCTACGTAGCGAGACCCCGTAGACCCTGTCCTAAATACATAAAAAATGCATTATAGGAATTATTAGTCCAATGTGGTATTCTATATTCAAATTTGAGTAATTTAATGTTATGTACTAATATATTAATTAAAGATCTTTGAGAGAATGATATGAAAACAGATAATTTAAAAATCTTGAATTTTTCATGGTTTTATTTATGGACACTTGTGTTCAGCTACATCTCTGAGCCCTTATTTTCTCATGCCAGTGTGAAATTGATTAATACATGCTCATTTCATTTCATTGCTTCCAGGAAACAGTAGAAGTATGTGTATGATGTTTAACACATGCAAGTACTACGCATGGAACGAGTTCTTCAAAAACTAGTCTCCAAGGTGAGTCTCGGGAGGCGAGGCCTATGGGAATTGTAGTTCACGAGAGAGGAAACACATGAAGAGAGTTAAAGTCTTCCTGGTGCTCCCTAGAGGGAGTAGAGAAATCCCCTCTTCCTTCTGTGATATACAGACCGAGCAAGGAGCAAGAAGGCCCTACCCAAATCTAAGACAGGCCCTCACCTACCAGTGCCTTGTTTTCCAACTCTCTAGGTTATCAAAATGTAAGGCATAAGTTTCCATTGTTCATGGGCCATCTAATTTATGCTGTTTTGTTACAGTAACCTAAGCAGTCTGAAGCAGTAATCTGTCACATGTAAAACATTAAAGAAGCAGGGCTCAATTAAAGAAGTAAGTTGGATTAACTTTATTGTCTCCTATAAAGCTAGGACAAATAACTTTCCTGAATAAACTGGAGTAGATGTACTTTATATGTCTTAAGTTTCACCAAGTCTTTTTGATTTTGAATATTAATCTAGTATTAGAAAGAGATCTTAGAAAAAAAAAAAAGAAAGAAAGAGATCTTAGAGATTATTTAATTCAAATAGCCTCTAGAGTTTATGACTTAATTTGTAGCTTTCACAGAATGTGTGTGTATAAACTGTGACTTCAAAATCCCCAATGAAGAGGAGCTCAGAGCTTATCTGAAACAGCTATCCAAAGCGATACTGAAAATATGTTCTCAGTTTGGAGCTGAATGGCTCCCCACGACCTCTGCCTAAGTCTGTCAAGCTGGTGTGGTGAGTGAGGCCACCCATTACTGAGTGTGACTAAAAGCATTATAGATTTGTATACTTATTATGATTACATTTTAGCTAATTTTGTTGCCTTACCATTGAAAAAGAAATGACATGACGTTTTCAAGTTTTGGAAAGTAAAATTTGAAGTAACAGCACCAACTCAGTTCCACACAAGGAAAAATTTCAATTATCCCACTCTTTTCAATTTTTAAACTTTTCTTACATCTCTGCCACATAAACCAAAGTGACTAAGTCATTTAGAGGTCAGACCTGAATTTTGAAAATCAACATAGATTAATAAACATAACAGAAATCTTGTGGTTAAATGCGTATGAATTCAGTTCTATTTTTGTCATTTATTTGTTGCTCAGAGAAAACATTTACTTTGAGTTCTTTCTAAATCCTTACTTTAAGAGAAAATAGTAATAACCTTACAAGAGTCATATGAGAATTAAATTTCATAAGGTGAATTAAAGTCCCTGGACAAAAAGTAATCACTTAACCTGCTTCTATTTCTTTTTAAAATATATAATAATATTGTTCACTGAATGATCAAAGTAAAAGTTTTTTTTTTTTACTTCTAAGGAAGTGGGATAACTTTAAGCTGATATAATGTTTAGAATCTTAATAGAATTAATTAATACAGTAAATATCAAAAATGAGTGGAAAAATTTTACACAAGAAATATCTTAACTTGTAGGATATACACTTAGCATTATGTATTGCTTGACCAATTCTGAAACCAGCTTGATAGAGATCAACAGAAAAGAGACTTTCATGGACACTTGTTCAAATCTTAATAAACTTTGCACACACATATAACTTAGCCACTTGTCTAGTTACTTTACTCTTATTCCTGAGGCAAAATACCCAACAATCAAAATTAAGGAATAAAAGCTTTATTTAGCTCACAGTTAGTGGAAGTCTCAGTCCATCCTCAGCTGGCTCTGAGGCAGAGTGGTACATGGCAAAGGATACCCATTCATGGTAGCAGAAAACAGCAAAGTGTAGAGAGAGGAGCAGCAGCTATAGCAACTAGCAAGCCTCTCTCCCTTCCTTCTATTGTAATTCAGATTACCCACGCCAGAGTGGGTATAGCACCCACACCCATAATTCCAGCATTGGATCATGAATTAATGACAAACTCTAGAAGCTGCCCCCTAACTGAATGAGGCTTTGGGGTGATAGACACAAACCATAACGACACCAGTAATATAACTAAATTCTCCAATATCAGAATTCTGAAAGCCAATGAGAAAGAAAGGAATAGTTTTTGTGAAAAAAAATTACTTAAAACCACTCCAAACAGCTACTTCATTGTCTGAAGGATTTGTTATAAGCTCAATCCAGAAAAATCAAAGGATCTATTAAGATATATGGGCTTAAAAGAAAAACATGAGATAAAAAACATTTCTGATTTTAATATTTAAATAAAACCAGTGCCATATTCATAGCCTTAATATGATGAAAAATAATTTTCAGCTAACAGATAACCTATATCTATTGTTTAGTATTTATATGGAGCTCAGATCAGAACTGAATGAGGCACTGAGTGATAGTGTTTAGTTTGAAGCATGCCCCTATTCTTAGCAAACATCCCAGAAGGACATTGGAATATCGAAACAGCTCAGTTCAATTCTGCTCCTGAAAATCCCTGATTCACAGCATAGCAAATAGAAAAGATGTCAAATAGGAAAATTGAAGACATTCTTTATTAAGCAAAAATACATTTTTGTATCTAAATGACTCATACTGAGTATCTTTCAACATTACGAGTGCATCCCTTGATGACGTCCTCCATCAGCAGACACCAAGACGCATCTATTAGGCTCTCGTGAATTGTCCAGGGCTTCTCTCAAGCTTGGATGCACAACTGATTTTCTTAGAAACATTGGCTGGTAACAGTGCATCCATTTCGAAATTCATGTCTCCTGAGCATCCTAAGTCCTCTGGGAGCAATCCTGGATGTCAGAATTTTCTGTGAGTATATTGGCAGTGAAAAATTTCTTATATATATATATATATATTTTGGTATAACCAGGAATTTAGAATTAGTAAGAAGAGTGTTAGAACTGGAAGCACAAGGACCACCTTTGGATCTTGACTTTGCCTCTTATTTCTGGTCTAGGACATGCAGCTGTCCTGAGCCCATTTCCTATCTGTGGAAAGGGAATGATCATAAGATCCTGTGGGATACCAAAGAGCATTGAAAATAATGCTACATATGAGAGCATTGTGTAGACTGCAAGTTGTGACATTATTCAGAGGTCAAGGTTATTTATCCTCAAAATAGATTTTCTAGCTGTACAGGTGTTCTAATCATTGTGTAGCCTCATAAAATGCATTCTTCTGCCTCTGTATGCATATGGATTCACTACTTTTCACAGAATAACACCTTTTATATTCTCCACAGCTTTGTGGGACACTTGGAAGGACTCGTTGCATAGATGAAAACTGACATTGCATTGCATCTCTAAAGTCCTAGTTTGTAAGTAGAAATAGGATCAAAGAGGCTAGCAAATCATTCCAGTGCATTTTGGTTTATCTCTCTTGAGGCACTAAATGGCTAAATGGAAAATAATTTACAAGAAGTTGATTCTTATTCCCATCCCCCTATCCCCAAATATGTACGTGGGAATAACTAGACTCGACATCCTATATGAATGTCTCCAAAATCTGAAGAAAAACAGGAGATGCTGGGCAACGTCAAGATGCTGTCCTGGGAGGTCCTCCTTTCCAAGATGACGAACAAAAGGAATGACAGTAGTGCCAAAAAGGGCCATTGTCATGTGCAGCCTATTCACTGCGTGAACTGTGCCCGGTGCATACCCAAGGATAAGGCCATTAAGAAGTTTGTCATTGGGAATATAGTGGAGGCCACCGCCATCAGGGACATTCCAAAGTGAGTGTCTTTGATGGTCATATGCTTCCCAAGCTGTATGTGAAACTGCATAACGGTGTGAGTTGTGTCATTCACAGCAAAGTGGTCAGAAGTGGATCTCATGAAGCCCGCAATGACAGAAACTCCTCTACCCCAATTTAGACCTGCTGGTGCTGCCCATGACCTCCACTAAAGCCCATGTAAGGGGAGTTGGGTCTTAATGGACTGAAAAAAACTCTCTTGAGAAAGAAATAATAAATTGAATGTTATACTTAAAAAAAAAAAAGATGCTGTCCTGTATGTAGCAACTTGTACTTAACTAGGCAAATGATGCTTCAGGAATAAAATAAATTTTTCCCCTCTTTCTTCTTTACTCTTATCCTCTGATATTAAGAAGAGCAAGAAACCTGCATACACATATTTTCTTTTATTTTAGTATCCACTCCAGAGAATTAAAGTCATTTCCTGCTCATGAACAGAGATCCCTGGTGCTTGGAATGATGGGAAACTTCCAGGGTGTTCACATACTCATTGGTGTCCATAGCACTGGGCCTTTGTATCTGCTCTTCCTGTTTCATTAAATAATCCTTTGTACTAGATACAGTTTGTAAATGTAAATGAAATGTGAATCAAGCAACACTCCTAAAGTTTTGTGCACTTAAGGGTACCCATGGTCCAATTCTTCACTGTTGCCATGACAGCTAGTCTCTGTGACTAATCTTAGCAATTGAATTCTAATTTATTACTAGGTTATCATATGACCTTTTGTGAATGCAGGGTGTGTGACTATTTTTTGTATTTCTATTCCTTACTTCAGTGCATAGAAAAGAGGGCACACTTAATACATGTAGATAAATGCACTAAAGGAAGACAGGTTTGCAATTTTGTGAATATTAATTAATTAGTTCCCTTTTACACACATGTTTTATTCTTGGTAATAAAATAAGAGGAACCAATCCTTTACATCAATGTACTTTTAAAGTTATTAAGAAAAAGTGTTATAAGTTACAGAATAGATTTCCCCTACATCACATAAATTCAATTTGCACATATATTGTAAAATGCATACAAACATATTTGTACCAAGGTCAGGCATTTGAGCTCTAAAACTTAGTTTTGTTGTGCTGAATACAATACTTTTCTCCTGAAAAGTAGAAAGAGAAAAATTTCAAATGATAAACAAGTTCATTAAATATTATACCAAATGCTGTTTTTAAGTGTTTGTGTCTGAGTTACAAAACTTACAGTATTATTTATGACATTTATCAAATGATATTCAATTTTTTTAATTTTAATTTTTATTAGTATATAATTGCATTGTATAGTTATTATATCCGTTGTGGAGAGTTGGTACACGTATGTAATATATCTTCATTTATTTAAGACCCTTTCCTTCCTTCTACACCCTGCTCTTATATCCTTCATTAGTTGGTTTTATTCTGAAGTAGTTGGTTGGTTCTGCGGGTGAAAATGCTTGCAAATGATCGCTGTAGTTGCCTTATTAGTATTTGATAGGTATTCTTCATTGTTTATTTTTCATTTTCCTGTGGAACGATTGTGTAATCTGGCATATATATATATGTGCTTTATTTTTTGTTTTAGAAAGCATCCATTCCCACACAGTTTCGCATATTTTTAAAAGCTGTGACAATGTAGGGAGGTTTTACAAATGTGAGTGCAGAGGAAAATAAAATGGGTTGAACTCCATTCGATTCCTTGATAACTGGATGACTCTGAGCAAGTCAACGAAACAGTCTGAATTTCCTTTTATTAGCTGCTAAATGAGGCTGCTTGTCCCTGCTTGGAACCGTTGAAAGGTTCAAAAGGAGATAATGCACTCAGCCAATAGCCTGCTTCCAGCTCTTACTGACTATATAATAAGATGGTGGCTATCCCCGTTGCTTCTATGTTCTTCATTATCAATCCATCACTTGTAACTTTCAGAGATTAGGGTCTGTGGTTTGTTTACTGCTTACTGGGTCAATGGGGGCGGTTCTATTCTGTTTTAAAATGTGTTTATATTCATTTTTGACTGATGCAGAGATCCTAGCTAAACATACTGAAAATTTGTGCTGGTTGTCATTAATACCATAAATCAGATTATATTATTTTTATTCACTTTGCATTCTTAACAACAGTATTTAATACATTAAGTGTCATCATTTTCAAAGCATTTAATCAGAATACAAGACATCCACAAGAAAGATACCCTCCTACAAAGAAGGAAAAAAACCCCCAGAAATTAGCACAAAATTTTCTTTTTAATTAATTGAGAGAAACTTATGGTATAAATGAAACAAATTAGCACATAAGTATTGAGGTACTTTTGAAAAATGGGATAAATAATTTGGGAACCATTTGAACCTCTTCCGACTTCCTATTTATGTATTTTCCATTCTGTTTCATATATATACATACATATATATACATATATGTGTATATATGCATATAGGTGTATATGTACATATATATGTATATATGTATGTATATATTTATTTGTTTATTTAATCTGATATTCTGAATTTTTCATATAAGATAAACCAGGTGATATTTAAGCTTATTTGTCTGTCTTACTTCACTCTGTATTATCCTGTCAAGTTGCATCCGTTTGCCTACGAGCTCCTAAGTCTTCCTATACAGCAGCGTAGTACCAATCTGCGTGTATCACATTTGCCTTAGTCATCATCTGTTGATGGACATAGACATTGTTTCCAAGCCGTAGCTATTTTACATTGTGCTGCTATTACCTTTGTATACTTAAATACAGGTAAATTATGTTTTAGTTTTGCCAAATAACCTTCTTTTACATTGTGAGAATATTCATGTGCAAAGAAACACGTAAAGAAATACTGACTTTATGTGTCTAAAACAAGTAAAATAGTCCACATTTGGTATAACTTCTGAATTAGTCTTAAAATTTTCATGACAGATTTTTTTTAATTTTAGAGAGAAGCTTTAAATGTATGTACAGAGATAATGAGAAAATTCAAATGATGTAGACATGTAAAAGCTATTCCTTTTCTTCTTTCAATTGATTTTTTTCCGTTTTATCAGTGAAAATCTGAACGCCCTACTCTATTAAGTGAGAACACCTGATTCCCTGTTATAGAACAACTGGATGGATACACTGATAGAAAATACCCTTATTATTTAAAACTAACCTAAGCCAAAAAAGCAATGCCCTGAAAATTAAAAACCATTCATGGGTAATATTTATCCATCCAGCCATCTAGACTTCCAGCGGAGAATTCAGTTATTGATCACTGGCTCAATAATCAGTTGTCAAGTTATGTAATGAAATTTTATGGTAACAACAATGAATATAGCCATGGTTTATATGCTTATTTAGCTCACAATAGTGCAGGAAGGAAAGATATACAAGCCAGTCCTTAGAACTTTAGGATGCTTTTTATAAAAACAACGATGCCAAAAAATCACTTCTGTAGCTTTGGGAAGATTTTTCCAAAAACTTTTCTTCAATGTACTCATTTGTCACATGGGTAATGAAAAAGATCTCGTTCTTCTCTGAGATTTTCAGACCCTTCTTTGTTAGTATGTCTCTATTTTTCTCTATATTTTTGATTAGATTGTAACCTTTAAGAAATATTATTTTATCCTTTTTTAAAACAGTTCTACTGAGACAGAAGATAAAGACTACAATCTATCAAACAACCTCTTATAAAAGCACAAAGATCTGAATTGCAGCCTCTGGATTGCTTTTGGGTTAAATGTAGGTGGTCTTGGACATGTCAGCTCATTGTCATAAATACTATCAGCTGGGTGGCTGCCACAACTTTTACTTCTTTCAGGCTTAAAGTTTTTAAGTCCAAGTCCAAGGCTCAGGCAGTTGATGGCTGCTGAAGGCTCTTTTATTAGTTTGCAGACAACCTTTTTCAGGCTGTGTTCTCAAGTGCATGAGAGAAGAGACCATTTCTCCCGTGTTTCTTCTTACAATGTGGTAAGCTCTTCCATGAGGGCTTCTCTCCCCAGACCTCATCAGCTCCCACAGGCCCTCTTCATAGTGCTGTCACACTGAAGACGAGGACTTCAGTATGGAAGTACAAATATTTGGACCAAAATGTTGGGCTATCAACAATTTTATGTCCAATGTCAAGAGGGTATTTTAGGATTTGTTGTAGCTTCTACTGGCTAGCACTCATCATTTTACATACGGTACAGTGTCTTTAGCACTAATTGTGTGACTTTGGAAAAATTGCTTAATCCTTTCTCTTTCTTTCTTTCTTTCTTTCTTTCTTTCTTTCTTTCTTTCTTTCTTTCTTTCT
>NDGM011242589.1:8284-23601 GCA_002564305.1 Octomys mimax | reverse complement strand
TGTTAACCCTCCAGAAGAGAAGCTTATTATTATTACCCTACAATATAGGCAGTTGAGCTTAACGTCACCATCGGTCTGAATATCAAACATCTTAGACATAACATGGGACAGGTATTTTCCATCAAGTATTGAATTGTTAAACTTTAAGTCGCTATAGAATATGAAGAACAAAAAAGTTAAAAAAATATTTTAAAAGTAAGAATAACCAATTACATATTTTTACACAGAAATTTAGAAAGCTAGCCATACACAGCATTGTAGCAGCACATTCCTATGACTTTTTTTCTTGTCTCTTGTTTTCATTTATTAAACTTTCTTTTTAAACAAACATTTATTTGACAAACAGTATGTCTGTTTGTCATGGTATGACATGACAAACAGAGTACGCTGAATTGATGACAGATTTGCATATAGGATACCCTATATTCTGCCCTCTTAGTTGGACTCACAATTTAATGTTAACTTTGAATATTATTTTGAAATACTGAGTGCAATTTTGAATTATTATTTAATTAATTTTCTTAATATTTAATTTTAATTTTTTATGATTTATACTGTTTTTTGACTTACAATCAACTTATAAGACATGGCATCTTTTCTCCTAGTATTGGAAACTTCAAAAAGTGTATTTCCAGTTTCCATTGACTTTATATTAGTTCTTCCTTGTCTTACACACACACACACACACACACACACACACATATGAAAAAATATGTATATAATCTGAAATAAAATCGACACTGTTGTGTGCAAATCTTCAATTAACTTTTGAATGGGTTCAGCTAATATAATTATACTTTACATAACCCTGAATAACTCCCATTTTGAGATCTCATTATTCTTTATCCAGGACCATGTAGCAACTTCTCTTGCCTTGTAAATTATGGTCATTGTTATTTTCTATATGCTATATCTGGAGATATTACAATATTTAGAGCTTGAATAACTGGAAAATATTTTACTTTTAGTTTTAAAAGTTTTGTTGCTAAGTATAAAATTCAACAAGAACAGATCTTTCATTTTTTCTTTTCAGTCCTTTGAATAAATAAGTCCAGTTTCTTACCCACTTGCTCTTTTTTTTTTTTCTTCTCTTATGGAATAAAATGCTATTTAATTTTGTTCTTCTGCAGCTAATTTCTTTTTTCATTTCTGTATTTGGTACAAGGTCTCACTACACAGCTTGGACTTGTAATGCTCCTCTTGTTTTCAGCTTCCACAGCTCAAGGATTACAGGCGTACACTAGCATACCCTTGGAATCTGTTGCTGGCTCAGCATGCCCTGAGAGTGGGGCCACATCTCAGGAGACACAAGGGATCAAACCCTGGTCCTTGTGCTTGCCAAAGCAGGTACTTAGTCTGCTCAATTATCTCACCAGCACTAATATTTTTTGCTATGTATATGCTTTAAATTTTTTTTCTTTACAATTGGTTTAGGACAATTTCATTTTTGCATATTTTATGATTTTATTTATATTTATATGCAAACAGTTCATTTTTCTTGGAAATGTGGTACAATAATTTTAACTAAATTCAGAAAATTTAAGTTTTTAAATATTTATTGTCTACCCCATTCTGCTTTGAGAATTCTAATTATATGAATATAATTTTTTTGATTTTGTCACAGAGTGAACTATTATATGGCTGCTTTGTAAATTCTTCATTTTTATTTCATTATATATATATCTATATATCTATATATAGATATATAGATATATATATATATAATTTTTTTTTTTGGTGGAACTGGGAATTGAACTCAGGCCCTTGCACTTGCCAGGAGAAAGCTTATTCTATTGAACCAGCTCCCTGGCTTCCTTCATGTTTATTTTAGACAATTTTTATTGTTATATTCATTTAAGTTTGTAAATAACTTTTTTACAATGTGTAATCTATTATTAACCTCATGTTGTATATTAATTTCAGAAATATTTTGATAAAATTCTAAAAAAGCAATAGAGAAGGAGGGAGAAGAGGAGGGTGACAGGGGCATAATATTTTCATAGCTTTTTTCTTTCATTTCTGTATTTGGTAAAGGGTCTCACTACACAGTTCAGACTTGTAGTGCTCCTCCTGTTCTCAGCTTCCGCAGTGCTGGGATTACAGGTGTGTGCCAGCACACCCCCAGACTTTGTTGCTGGCTCAGAAATTAGCTATAGAAAGGGGCGGGGAAAAGAAAAGAGAGGGCAGGAGGGGAGGGGAAAACAACAAAGTGGAGGGAGGAGATTACTCATAGAAAGAGACATCCAACCTAAAGTGCAAAGAAGCTGGTTACCAAGAGTCAATTTACTACAGCACTGCTATTTTTAATAAAATTTCATATAATCTTGAAGTTAAAGAAAAGAACTTTTATTTTATATTCTGTAAATGATTTATATAGTAGTTACCTTAGAACACTTCAAATCTACTTGCCTATGGAACATAATAAACAAAGAAATCTCTTTAAAATAAATAAAATAAAATAAAATACTTTGTTCAAGCAACTATACTTGTGCAGAGTTGCCATTCCTTTTTTAAAGTGAAGAATGTGTTCTTTCATCTACAATGGACACATAAAAAGTCTTTCCAGTAAGAGATTCTATTGGTACTGGCCTTGAAACTCATAAAGCTATCAACACATTTTACTCACAATTCAGAAAAATTAAAACAATAAAAATCCTCAGCAAAGGGAAGAAATATCTGTGTGTGCTTCACTGGGACAGTAATAGGTAATATCAGAAGAAATAGTTCAGTATATATTATGAAATTCTGCTAAAAAGAGATATCATGAATCATTATGTTGCAAGTAAATCACTTTTCTCCAAATTTCTGAGGTTCTTTTCTTGTAAGTAAAAGGAATACTAAGGGAAAAGAGAAGAAAATTTTAGCCCATAGGCATAAATCTAAATTTGGGTCAAAAAAAAGAGCTCTACTATATACTAAAATGGCAAATATGACCAATACTGCTTCACATCTAAGAACGCGGAGACCACCTTGTATCTCTGAGCACAGGTAAAATGAAGTAAGGAAACTATAGATAAAACTGTGAAAGTTCAACTATATTACACCAGCCTTATTAAAAAGTATAAGATATATTGTCTGTCTTTCCCCTTTCTATGTTAATGATAAGCAGTGCTTTAGAACATTGTAGGACAATCTATTATCTAATAGAGCATAATCTGGGCGGTATATTTATACGCAAGAATAGCAATTGAACTTCAGGAACCCTTCTAAAAGACAAACCAGGGCTGATTTAATTAACCCCTAGTGACTTGGAATGATGCAGCAAGCTCTTTCATTATAAAGTAATGGAATCACAATAACTTTAAAAGCGTAGCCCAGAATGCAAATTGCTGTCTATCATTTCTTTACTTCGACTTTGAGGCAGAATTACAGCTTCCGTGAGATTAAGGTTTGTCATCTGCAGAATAGAAATAATTTGTTCCTTAAAATAATTGTTTTTGCAAAGCTTAAATAATGTAATTTTAATATAGAACTTATGACTGCTTTAATCATCATTTCAAATCAACAAAGCAACAAAATAAATAATTGAATATGTACTGTTAAATTTAGCCTGTTACTAAAGTAAAAGAATGAACTGCCATAAAAATTAGAATTCTCAGTCTGCTATCAAGAAAATTGTGATTTCCTTAGAAAAAATTATGTATTTTTGTGAGAGAAAATAATATATATTTAGATGTATACAGATGTGTTTTATGTTGCTATATGTCATATAGTAATTAAATTATACAATGAAAGTATCTACAATCATATATTTATATTTTTCTTAAATTGTGCTTTTCAAGTCGTTTGGAATAAGTAACTTCTGTAGCAATATAAATTAAACATAGTTTAGTGTTTTAGGATATTAA
The DNA here is from genome assembly GCA_002564305.1 of Octomys mimax. Lineage (NCBI taxonomy): Eukaryota > Metazoa > Chordata > Mammalia > Rodentia > Octodontidae > Octomys > Octomys mimax. The sequence goes on along the minus strand of NDGM011242589.1, from coordinate 19,753 downwards.
GAGTGGTGAGTCAAGCAAACAATTCTTAGCTCATTTAAAAAGCTTGAGTATATCGTTGTTTTCTTCAAAAAATGGTCTATTCACAGAATAAAACATTGGGAGATGGTAGGAATAGCAGATTTATGTGGCATCCAATATTTTAATATTTTCTCACATTAGTCTTATATTTACTAAGATATGGAGATAAATCTCTCAAGAAACAGTCTAATAGAAGAAGAACAGCTAAATTAGAAAATACAGGGGTCACTTGTGCAATAGGGCAAGAAGCAAGAATAGGATCCACAGAGTCATTCACAGGGAATCTAAACTATGAAAAAGATAAAATAAAATCCCATTACTAGTGGGACTTGAGATCCTTTAATGAGCTTATAAGCTGAACTGTCAAAAAGGTCATCACAAGTTTTGCTACTAATAGAAAGTTAGACCAGTTTTTAACAATGGAAATGCAGAGAATTAAAAAAGGCAGGATGAAGAATGACAGCTTCTTTAGGAATTGAAATTAAGATGCCTGCAAAATAGGAAACTGATGAAGAAAACAAAAGATATAGACCTCTGTCAAACAGGAGGGAGCTAAAAGCCAAGCAGGAAACTATAGTGAATAAAGAAAAATTGAGCACAATGTAAAGAACAGAGAAAAAATGGCAGTGTGTAATATTCATTTTGGTTCCCAGGGAGGGAGACCTATATCTGGTAGTTTGAGGTAAGCCCAAAGAGGTCAGAAGCTCCAGGAGGAAAAATGGACCAAACGGGCAGTCATAGCCCCAAGGAAAGGTTATAATAGCTGTAAACATCAGAAAATGTGGGCCATTTTATTTTGAAAGTAATTGCTTGTACATGGAAGGCAACAGTTGGAAGAGAAATCCAGTGAAACACTTCCATATGGAAAGTGTTTCATCAGGAGAAATTTTGGAAATAGGTTCAATGCTTATGATTGAATTGTAGCACAACTGTATGAGTACACTTCAGCGTTTCTGAGTTTACCTTTCCACAGTGATGTGGAGATGTCCACAAGCTACAGTCATATACAGAGCGTGGGATAGACATAGACCTCCTCAGAAGTTTAAGCTCAGGCTAAGAGAGACAAATTTTGAGTGGTTCTTTTTTGGAAGTGGCATGGTCTGAACATGCTAGCATTGAGTCCATTGGATTACTTGATACACACACACACACACACACACACACAACTTCACAACACTGCATACATCAGCACAGAAATCAGCTGTCTGCTTGTTTTCTCCATCTTCCATTGTTATATAACTAGACTTGGAGAGTTGGCAAAGACTGGCGTGTATGTATAGAGGAGTCTCTGTGTCAGGATATGAGAAATACCTCATATATCAACAGACTATAAAGCTAAATGGATAAAAACAAGCAAAAAATCTGTAATATTTGGGACTACAACCATTGGGAGAGTATCACTGACCAACTGTGACCAATAGGAAAGGCAAAAAAGATTCATTGTTCACACACAAAAAAATTTATGAGTGAACATATGTATAATTTATGAGTAACATACTGTCCCTATTTTCATATTCAGTGGATTCTAATACTGCAAACCCTGGAAAGAAATCTCTCATTCAAAAATATAGGGATTTTTATATACATTTCTGGTTTTCTTTATGGCAGGATCTTTCTTCTTCTCCTCCTTCCCTTTTTATTTTTCCTTCTCTTTCTTCTTTCTCCCCCTTCTAAAGTTTCTGTTTCTTTCTCTTCTTATTCTTCTCCTTTTTCCCTTCTTTTTACATGACTTTTTTCAGTTTTGTTTTAGTTTCATATTTGTTCTTTTCTGTTACCTAATCTAATCCTACTTTATTTAATAGGATATTTTTACTCTCCTTTTTCTCATTTTTTTCTTTATTTTTAAATTTTATTTCTTTGATTTTTATGTCTTTTGGCCCTCATTTTTAGCAGTATTAATATTAAGCTTTATTATGTTTTAGTTGATTATGTTATTATTGTTAAATTATTTTCTACTATAATTGATGGTATTCTCATTGAATTTGGCAGATATTCACTGTATTCCAGTACTTGGTTTATCTTTGTGTCTATATTATTCTTCAGATTTTTTTTTTGTATTTTAGGTAAGGGTCTACAGAGTGTTCAGGGTATCACTACTAGATCATACTCATAGTGATCTATCTGTTTACAGCCTCCCAAGAGCTAGGATTGCAGACATGCACCAACATGCCCAGTCTCAATTGCCCTCTCAGTGTGCCCTGGAGCTGGGGACTGCATAGCAGTCCCGGGGATCAAATTCATGGCCCCTGCACTTGCTTGAAAGAAATTTAATCTCCTGAGCAATTTAGCTGGTCTTAAGACTTTTTTTCCTATTATTAAGGGTGGGACAATGGTAGCTTTTATTATTGTTATAATAAGTCAATATCCAGTTTGTGCTTGACTCTATTATTATTGCTGATTTTGTTTTTCTTGCCAGGTTGGCATAGTTGTTGGTATTAGTTGATTTTTCAGTGTATAACAATATCTGGTTTTCTTTGTATCATCAACAATATTGCAATCCATTTCCAGAGAACTGAGAGTTTGGCCATTTAAAATACACCCTCCTCTTCCTAAATTAATGGAGTTGGCTGAATACTGGGACATAGGCAAAGGCTGATAGCTAATATGCCCAGAAAACATCGCACTGAAAAGAAAACACTAACCAAGTTAGTAAAATATATTTTTATTATAAAAAATTCTTTTCATATAGTCAATTTTAAAGCCTCAACACAAAAAGAATAAAATAGAAACATGAGAAATTTAGGCAAAATAATGTTTCCAAACTCTCCCAACTCCTTGGCTAATCCATGAGGTATCAATGAGAGGAAGTCAAAAGCCAAGAGGTTGAACTATATGAAGTGGTGAAAAAGCAAATAAATCAATAAGGTCCAAGGTCCAAGGTGAGGTCAGAGATGCTACAACTAAACAGAAAATGAACTTAATAAACACGATAGTCATTTAGCTTACAGCAGAAACAAATAAAAGCTAGATGTTTGAAACAAAGCACTACAAAACATAAATGAACAGGTTTGCACACAATTAAACTTCATGAAACTTCACCAACCATCAATACAATTATAGTGGGTGACCTTAATAACACTCTAATACAAATAGACAGATGAGATAGACAAAAATTGACAAAGAAATATTAGAATTGAATGATATACTTGAACAAAAGGGCTTAATAAGTATCTACAGAATATCCCACAAAACAACGGAATACTCATTCTCAACCTCACATGAAAGTTTCTCCAAAGCAGTTCTCATACTATCCCATGATGAATACTTAAATAAAAAGCATTAAATAAATACAAAAGTATTGTATTTATTATTATTATTTTTAATTCATATATTATTCTTTATTACATGAATGAGAATTCCATACAAAATTGAAATTATCCCTGGCATATCCTGCGATCACAGTTCAATAAAATTAGGAATTGGTAGTAAAGACCTACAAAAATTATACAAACCTATGTAGATCAAACAATATGCTATTGACTACTCAATAAGATACAGAAGAAACCAAAGGAGAAACTATCTGTCAGGGTCAATGACAAAAACCAATGAAACATACCAGAACTCTGGGACACGTTGAAAGAATTCAGCAGTGAATGCCTACATTAGAAAAGCAGAACAACTCCCAAAAGACCCAATGATGCAAAGTACTAGAAAAGCAAGGACAATCTAAATCCAACTGTAGAACAAGGAAAAATATAAAGAATAATGTAATAATTAATGAAATTAAAACTAAAAAATACATTGATTGGAGTCTTGGTTCTTCGAAAGAATGACATAAACCCTTAGCCAATCTTACAAGGACGGAAAAAGAAAGAAAAGACTCATATCAATGTAATTAGGAATTTAAAAATGAAAAATTATGTCAGACACTTCCAACATACAGAAAATGATAAGGAGGTACTTCAAAAAATTCCACTCTAATGAACTGGAAAATACAGAAGAAGTAGATACATTCCTAAATACATATGAATTATAAAAACTGAGACAAGGATTGAATAATCAATGAAGATGTAATAAAATTGATGTAGTAATAAACATATATAAATTAGTAAAGGTCAGGTCCAGTGTTTCAACGCTGTGTTACTCCAGAAATCTAAGAAAGATCTAATGTCAACACTCTTCAAACTCATTAACAAAACAAAAAGATTAAGAAAACTGACAAACTCATTCTAGAACCCGGCATTTCACTGACTACAAAACATTATATAAGGACACAGTACCAACACCACCACCACAGAAAACAAACAAACAAAAAGAAAAACATGAACCAAACAAACAAAATCACATGGAGTTAATTTCTCTGTAAAACTAGATGCAAAAATTTTCAATGAAATACTGAAAAAGTGCATAAAACAAACAATTAAAAAATGATACGCCATAGGCAAGTGGGCTTTATCCCTGTGATGCAAGTATCATTCAACATAGGAAATTAAATCAATGTAATATATGAGGTAAACAGAAACAAGGATAGAAATTGTATAATTACTTTTTAACTAGCCTCAGAAATATTCTTGGACAAAATCCAATATACATTAATGACTGAAAAAAAGGTAAAGAAAGACCTTATCCCAATCTAATAAAAACCAATAGGACATACCCATTGCCAACCTCACATTAAATGAGAAAAACTTGAGAAAACTTATTTTCTTTGAAAATAAGGAGCAAGTAAAGGATATCAACTAACACAAGTCCTATATAATACAGTATTCAAAACATTAATGGAGAGCACTACAGCAATAGAAAGAAATAAAACACAAAAAATCAATTAGTGTGTCATTATTTGCAAGTGATGTGATCCTTTACATACATGGCCAATAAAAATCCACCAGAAGACTCCTGTAATCAATAACCAAATTTAGTAAAATTCCATAGTACAAAATCAACACACAAAAGTCAAGAGTCTTCTGTGTAGCAATAATGAACTCACTGTGAAAAAAATAGTTAAGCAATATTATTCTCAGTTGCATAAGAAAAAGTAAATAATGAGGAATTAACCTAACCAAGGAAGTGAAAGTTCTCAACAATAGTAACTAGAGTACTTTGAAAAAGAGATACACAATGGCATTAGAAAATAGAAGTACTCTCTTGATCCCGCATAGATAGGAATAAAACAAAATTTTGTCAATCACCTTTCCTAAACTTTATATATTCATTTAATGCACTCCTAATCAATACATCAACAGTATTCTTCACAGGACTAGAGGAGACAATTCCAAATACATATTGAACTAGAAGAGAACCAGAATAACAAAAGCATATCTTGGCTACTAAATTAAAGCAAGAGGCATCACAAGTTGAATTTTATATTATATTAAAATGCTACAGCGATAAAAACAGCATAGTACTAGCAAGAAACCAAATCAAACCTAACCAAACCAAAACAACAACAATAATAACAACAACCACCGCAACAGCAGATCTGTAGATTAATGAATAGAAGATGAAAGCAAACTACAGGCACATTCATTCATATGATCTTGGTCAGATGGGACAAAAACAGATGGTAGAGAAAAGATAGTCCCTTTAGGAAACAGTCCTGGAAAAGTCTGCTATAAGGGTGCAAAAGACTGCACCTAAGAACATATCTCTCTCCGCTACTAAACTAAAATCAAAATAAATCAGAGATCTAGTGGTTAAAACGGAGATATTTAACCCATAAAGGTAAAATAGGCAAAACTCTTTGAAGGCAACAACTATTGGAACAGAACCACAGTGCACATTACACTAAGAATCAACAGTGGGATCACCTCAAATTCAAATGCTTTGCTTAGCAAAGGGAACAGCCGCCAGAATGAAGAGACAACCTACCTAGTTAAACCAAAAGTTTTTATACCCAGCTACACCTCAAATAGAGGACTAATATGTGGAGCATATGAAAAACTCAAAAAATTAGACCTCCTCCAATGAAAGACTCAATTAAAAAGGCCAACTGAAATGAATAGACACTTCTCAGAAGTACAAGTGGCCAATATATACAATGAAAAAATGTTCTATACTTCCAGAAATTATAGAAATGCCTATTACAATGACATTGAGGTTCCCTCTTACTCTGGAAAGAATATCTACTATCAGAAAATCAGCTAAGAACACATTCTAGACAGACAATAGGGAACAAGAAATGTTTCCATACTATTGGTGAGCAAATTAACTCATAAAATCACCACAAAAATCACTCAAAAACTAATACCAGATATCCAATTTGGACTGCCTCAGTCTCTTCTGGGTATCTTTCTGAAAAAATGAAAGGCCTCATACTACAATGATCTATACACACTGTGCTTATCGCAGCACAGCAGTGATACATAACACTTGGAAGTGACCTACATACCCATCACCAGTTGAACACATTTTGGAAATGGAGAATTTTTACACCATGAAGTATTATTCTGCTACAAAGAATGATAAATTTGAATCATATGTAGGAAAGGAAGTTGCCTTACAATCATGGTAAGTGAAATAAATTAAACATGCATGCTTAAATATTGCATAGTTTCTCTTATTGGATGAAGTCTAAAATTAAAGAGCAAAATAAAAGATAATGGGAAACAGGGAGGTAGATATCTAGCAAAAAGGAGGAGGGCCAAGGCATGACGAGTAGGGATGACATTGTGGAGGCAACAGGGAAATAAAATAATTAAGATGTTCCATGCACATCAGCCAACTCCCTGTGCTGAATAATTGCACTGAAATCTTGTACAATTAAAAAAAACAGCATCACCATTGGCTCTCCAGAAGAAAGAGAATGACAATTCTATTGAAAACATGAAGTAATCCAGAGATAGAGAAGCCATCTTCAACTATATCCATTCCTCTAGACTCAAGCCCAGTTGCGTAAGTCCCTTATAACTGCCATCTGTGATTTTGCTGTAGTCTCTCCACCTTCACCCAACTCTATCTTTCCTCCCTCTAGTTCAGGGTTCCAGCATCTTTTACCAGAATGCCTGTACTGCCAGTTAGTTAGCCTAGCTTCCAGCGGACACTGTTCATGCTGCTCCCCAGAGTAGAAAGAAATATCTACCCTGTACAATAATTGTAATTTCTTTTCAAAGGCAAAGCTAATCTTTTTGTCGCACTTTGCACTATTTTGAGTCTTTTTTTGAACCAGGAATTGAACTCAGGACCTCATGCTTGCCAGGCAGGCACCCTGCAGCTGAGCTATAATTTGGGCCTCATTATTTTAACATAAAAGTAAACAAGTTGTCTTAACAAAGCTGACTGAGTTTTCTTTCCATTTCTTCACCTTCTTTAGCTTGCCTACGGAGGTTCTCTAATTGGGTGCTCCACATATTTCAGTGCCTGGGTTCTTCTTCAATTTCTCCCCTCAAAGAAAAATCTGAATATTTAGTGAAGTAACAGAATTAATAATTATTGATCCTCAGTAGAATAAATATTAATTCTTCATGAGCAAATATTATTGTTAAATTATATTTAATACTTGTATGCTGAATCTGCTAAATGAAAATAAGCACGATTTTTCTCAAAAATAAATTAGCCATTGGGATCTGGGGTGATAGCTCTGTAGAATAAGTGCTTGCCTGGCAAGCACAAGGGCCTGGGTTCAAGCCCAGTTCCACAAATAAAATAAAATAAATAAATAATTCAACCTAAATAGTTCAGGATATTAGTGCATAATTCAACACAGAAAAAAAAAATGTTCCAAAATATTTTTTAACCCATAACACCTTTAGCTGTAGAGTCTATAACATCCTTAGGGCCATTTTGGAAATATTTTACATTTTCAACAACATGAACATATTCTCCTAAGGCTCTGATTTTCAAAAAATTAATTATTTATTTATGCACATGGTACAGGGTCTTGCTATGCAGCTCAGACTCATAGTGATCCTCCTGTCTCAGCCTCCCCTGCTCTGGGATTACAGGCGTGCACTATGAAGCCTGGTTTTGGGGCCGGATGGCACGGCCAGGGTGCATATGGTACCAGGGATCAAACCCATCTTTGTGTTTGCCAGGCAAGTGCTTAGACATATGCGCTATCTCCCTAGCCCTGCTGAAGTTCTTTTCATTTTTTATTTATTTATTTTTTATGTCTTAAGGAAGGGTCTACAGGGTGTTAAGGGTCTCACTACTAGATCAGACTCCTAGTGATCTGCCTATTTCCAGCCTCCCAAGAGCTGGTATTACAGATGTGCTCCACCACGCCCAGTCTCAGTTGCAGTCTCAGCATGCCCTGGGGGCAGGGCCAGCATGGCAGATCTGAGGATCGAACCCCTGGCCCCTCCGCCTGCTTGCGGGAGTTTCAATTTGCTGAGCTATTTGGCTGGCCCCTAATGTTCTTCTAAGTGACTGTCTGACTTCCGTTTTGCTAGTCTCTTCAGGAGTTTAAGGACTTTTACTCCATAACTGTTATACTTTCTGCCCAACCATGTAAAAAACCTATGCAAACAGAAAATATTTCATTACATTTTTTAGAAAGAAATACTGACTTAATTTTAAAATAAATACTCAAATGAGCTTATTACCAATATATTCTTTAAATATCTTTAATAATATTAACCTGAAACTTCTTAATAAAGGCAGTAAGTAAGGTATTGCTTTCATTTAGATGTTAGTCATTCTCCAAATACTGATTTTAAATTTTCAATAGACTTCAAGGCATAAATGCTTAAGAAATGACATGGATTACTGATTACTTTTCTTATCATTCTTCTCCAAATATCTCTAAAGAGATTACAGGTCATAAATTTAAAGAAAACGTGTTTTATTTTGTTTTGTGCTCATGGTAATTAAGATTCATTCAATAAATGTATAACTGACCCAAAAAGGGCCAAAAGTTAGGCAAATATTAGAATAATGCAATGTTAAATATTTAAAGTTCACTCCTATCATTTATATTTAGTATTTTTTTCTGCAATAATTTCTCCTTTTTCCACAGAGTTAGTAAGATGTTTTGGAAGTTTCCTGCACTCTTCAACTAGTCTGGTTTTGTATAAAGATGTAGAAAGGGAAATTCACAATAACCTTACTTCAGGAAACAAAGCTGGTCCTCCTCAATCCTCTATATTCTCTCCACATAAGTAAATATCACATGCTCATCAAGAGAGGTTTCTCAAAACGATTAGCAATCATTTCTAAATTTTAAGGTAATTTTAATGAAAATTTTGCTCTCCAGAAAGGAAACTTATGACTGATCAGTCTGATATGTGCAACTTAATTATAGAATTTTACAATTTTTTTTTATTTTATTTTTTTTTTAGAATTTTACAATTTTAAGGATAGAGCATGTTATTAAGAATTCAAAATAATCAATTCTAACTCCCTAGTAACAGCATAGAGTTGAATAATACAGAGAAAATGGAAGACACATAGTTAATATAAATTAAATATATACATTTTAAAAGGTCATAACATAAAACTATTTTACCTCTTGAAATAACAGTTTCTAGGCCAGTTCCATTAATAAAAGCCCTTTTGATGGTTTGTGTTTTAATATCTGTCCAATATAAACGTTCCTCAGAGGCATCAAAGTCTATTACAGTGACATCATCAATATCAGGTACTGTAAAGGCCGTGATAAAGTTAAAATATGGATTGTCAATATCCACTCCTCTGATTTCAGAACGCCTTGCATAAAGAAGAAATTTTTTCATTTCTAGAAAAAAATAGAAATTAGGAATTTATCTCTTATATTGTCAAGGTTGAAGCCATCTAGAAATTCTAAAATGTTGTGTTAGTAATTTAAGACATTCTAATACTTTAAAACAACAAGCAATATTTCATGCAATAATGAAGAATGACTTATCTACTTAGAGCTAAGTCTCTTCATAGGAACAAATGTAGAACAAGCTGTCATTAGTAAGCTATTGCTTTCTGCTAGAAATAACAAGAAATTATTAGTAATTTATTTGATCTTAGAATTCCAAATATAAAAAAACAAATCATTTCTAAAAACATAAATGCTACAAATGGTCAACAACTATATTTGTTTTCATACTTACTGTAGTTCTAACAATATAGCCACACATTAAATTATTTCTGAAGGGATCTAATTGTATTTTTCTAATATTATTGAAAAATAGGAAAAAAAATGGTTTTGATTTTTTTTTTTGTTGTTGCTTTCCCCATAAAAACCAGAGCTCTAATGTATTTTTCTTGCACTGGGTTTACAAAATATCATTAGGTCAAAAAAATAGGACTATAGACATTGGACAATGTTTTAGTTCTTTCTGGGTTATTGTTACTTCTGAGACACATTATTATGTATAAAATTAAAACCATGTATGCATATTTAAACTCTCAAAATAATTTCTGATGAATAAATTTCATTTGTGCCCTTAAGTTAAATGTTTTATAAATAAATAAAAATTGTTAACTAAAAAATGCTGTTGGGTTTTCATTCATAAATATCATCAGTATTTCGCAGAAACATTTTTATGAATTTTTCAATGTTATATATTTAACTACAGCTTCTCTTGTCCATGTTGATAATTCTCTATTAAAAATATGTTAAAATAAGAGCTGGTGCTTAGAGCTTTAAGTAGCTCTTTGTCATGCAGGTACCTAGATAATCATTTTCTGATAATGCACTTTCCCTTACGGATCTTCCGCTTTCGCAGAGGTAAATTCTGCTAGCACACCAAATAAGGCAGAAGCAAGAAAACGCGAGTCCTGCACTAAATAGCAAAGGGCAACTTAGCACTTGTTTAAAAAACATGTCAGTCTCTCCAAAAGTACATGAAATGCTAATAATGGTTTGAAATGCCTAAAATGTAGTTTAGGTTGTTAAAACCCGATTCTCCTGTGCTTTGAGTAAAATCTAGTCTGACTTAAAAGAATCTGAAAGAACAGTAAGAAATGTACCATAGCAGGTCTTCTTGTCCGAGGAGAGCTTCATGAGGTGGGGACAGGCACAGGCGGCGCTCCGGTTATGGTTAATCAGGCACAGGTGGGAGCAGGGACCTCTGCCCTCATTGGCAGCGCAAGGATTCGGAGCTGCAATTACACAACGAAATATGGAATGATGAAGGATGGGTGAATTAAGGAAACTCTGGCTGGTAGAAGGTATTCTGTTAATGACTCAAGTAGTTTCCAACATTTCTTACATAACTTGGGTGATTAATATGATAATAATCATACACCGCCGTTAAATTACTGAAAACATTGTTTAGCTCAAAGACAATAACTAGGTTAACTTCCCTGATTTTACCCTTAAATGACTAGCATGTAGTCCACTTTTAGTAGAACCAGCTTTCCTAAGGATTTAGTCTGAGAAACAAACAGAAGTAATTACTAGGTTTAGTGACAAAAAATTCAGCAGACTGTAACCTTGCCCTTCTAAATGCCAGTGGATGGCATCAGTTTCCTAACCTATTCTATGGACTTCTCTCCTGCCTTGGCACACCACTTCTCCAGTTCTCTTTCTTGCTCGCTCTTTCTTTTTCTTTCTTTTTTTCTTTCTTTCTTTCTTTCTTTCTTTCTTTCTTTCTTTCTTTC
>NDGM011242588.1:1653-14031 GCA_002564305.1 Octomys mimax | reverse complement strand
TACCAATTTGATTTGAAATTGTCTCATTGCTATTTGTTTATCAATAAAATTATGGGAAAAAAACTGAAAAAAAAAATCACTCTTGGTAATATAGGAATTTTAATAATATTGATCTTTCTCATCTATGAACATTGTTTATTATTTTATACTTGTATATACGTTCTTCCATTTATTTTTGTTGGTATTTTATAATTTCCAGGGCACTTTTGCCTTCACTATTAAATTTATTTCTAAGTATTAGGTCTTTTTGTTACTAATGTAAATGAGATTTAAAGTCTTGTCTTCAAAAACTTATTCATCAGCATATAGTATTAGTAAATTTTTGCATGATGTTTTACATTCTGTAATTAGGAATAGATATGTTAGTTCTGACCATTCATTAGTAAAAATTTCAGGTTTTTCTCTACTTAATGTATTTTTAAACACAACTCTCCTGATTTTCTAATTTGGATGTCTTTTATCCATCTTGACATCTTGAGTCTGAAATCTGCTGGGTACATAGGAGTTAATGTTGCATCCTTAAGGAAAATTTTCTTCTTCTCCCATAAGCATCAGTTTTAACTCATGGTTCTTTGCCTGGTGAATAATCCAAACCCTCATTTACAAAGGATGTGGGCCATTAGTAGTCTTATCAGAATTGGTTGCTGTTTTCCATTAACTTTAACTACAGGGAAAATTTAATAAGAGAAATGCTTTCAAGGGCTCCTATTCCAGACATCCTCTTTTTCTTTTTAGTCCCCTTTGTAATCAGAATGAACCACTCCAGCCACCAGAACAACATCCTTCTTTGCTTATAGATTCAGAGGAAGCAAGCACCTTACATTTTTAAACTCAGGATCATTGTGAGTTGTGTCACTTCCCCTTACATTGTCTTGATCCTTAGATTCAAATTATGGCTATGAAAGAAACACTACCTTATAATGAATACTGATTAACGACATTCACAGACTTCTAGAAAATAGTGTCTTATTCTTATACCTAGTGAACTCTATAATTGAATTTTCAAAATGCTATTCTATGGAGTCTATGAAACTATTTCCTTCACAATCATAGGGAACATGATGGTACCAGTGAACAGTGCAGTATGGGTCTGTTACTACAATAAGTTTGCTGCAGAAAGAAGTTTTTTTGCAGATTTTTACATTAGTACATGTTTGTGGTACATAAGGGATACATTCATCATGGGCTGTTGGTGCATTTACATAACCCATTCAAATATCTTTACTTCCCCTTCTCCAATTCCCTGTCCCATCAGTCCATCAGTTGATATGAGGGACTTAACAATGTTAACTTGCCTTTTCTTAAAACAAGTTTCTGTTCTGCTCACCTCATTTACCCATTGGAAGTGTTGTATAAATACATGCTAGTGGTTTTTCTTTTCTGTTCTTTTCTTTTTGCTCTCTGTAGCACATCTTTAGTGTTTTGTTTTTCTTTCATGTGTTTCTTAATCAGAAGCAATGGATACAGAATCCTGCGATAGGTGATAAGACATCCTGTAAAGACATGGGGGTGATTATAACAAAAATGGTGTATCAGGAGAAAGCCATTCTGTATCTAGGGTGAGAGTATCCTCCAGTGAAAAGATAGCACCATGCTTTTCATGACAGAAGTGTTTCTATCGAATCAGCCTGCTACCGGGGCTATGTGATCAAATTGGGGAATGACGCACTTCTCAGGATTCAGTGTTGGTCTTTGTTGTTGGAAGACTGGACAGTTAGAAGGGGGTTAACCCATTCACCCAGATGAGCGCTTACATAGGACACAAATGGCATGCTATTGCTTTATAGGTAGCTCGGACCATAAAGAATTCACAATTTTCTCTTCCATTTCTTATGGTGTTACTCTTTTTCATTTAACTCACTGATAATTGTCATCACCAGAGATGTTGATGCTCTTATTACTGTGGACAAATTATCATATATTAGATCAATTAAGAAAATTAAATATCTCATTTATTTCTTCTGGAAATATATATATATATAATTTCTCACTTTTGCAATTTTTCTTCCTATGAATGTCTTATGATGCATCTTGTATTGTAGGTGACAAAGTCCTTCAACTTTTTTAATATTTGAGATTGGATGTTTTCATTTCTGATGGATGATTTTGCATCTGTACAAGTTTATGTTGGTGGTTACACACTTTCTTCCTGCTTGGAGGTTTCATGATGATAATATAATTATTATCTGGTTACCCAATTTACGAAGTGTTGTTCTCCATAGGAGATTTTTCTTTCATGTTGGTGCAAGTCTCACTGCCATCATAGATTCAATTATTGTGTGTGACTATTAATCCCCATATTTCAACTTGGCAGGATTAAAATGTACAGGGCATTAGTGAAACAAACTTCTGGTTGTCCCAAGATGAGTCATTCCACACAAGGTTGGGACTGCAGTAACTATGTGTAGAACCCAACCTATTCTTTTCTGGTAACAATTCTGCTTTTCAGACACCATGAACTAAGCAGCTTTGTTCTATTACACTCTTCCACCATGATGTACTGGTCTTGTAGCCTGCTGGCACTGTACTAAATCTCCTAAAACTATAAGTCACATAAAACTTTTCGTTCTTTACGATGGGGATATCTGATTATCTTATGTCTACAAGGAACAAGGTAATATGCCTTGTAGCTAGTTTTTTTTTTCTTTACTTCTATGTCTCTTGTTTTCCAGGCAATAATTTGGCCTGAAACCTTAGTTCAGTAATGATTCTAAGAATAATGGTTTCAGTTTTTCATTATTTCTTCTAGCTGTAAAGATAAGACTCTTGGCTTCTGCTCTACATGCACAAGTGAAGCCTAATGTTTATGGTTAATTAAAATAGGAGGGTTTAAATCTAAATTGTATAAACAGAATGTGATTATTACAAGGAAAAAGAACAATTTAAAATATATTGAAATGCTCTCAAATAAGAAAGAGAAAACAAATGTGAAAATATACTGAGGTATGATATAAATATTTTATCATTAAATTATAGTTTTCAGTTTTTTCAAACAACATTCTTTTCACAACCAACAATTTCTTTCATTTTCTATGAATGATTATCTCATCTACATATTATGCTCAAATACATTTTAGTTCATGAATATATTCACTGAGAAAAGATTAAATTGAAATATCTTACAAATTTTCTATTTAAAAAGAGAAAGACAGCAATAAAAATACATCCTGACCACCTACAAACAGGCAAGAGCTGCCCAAAATAAATACACAAAAGTTTCACATATTTCCTGGTTCCAACTCACCCCAAAAATCTTTGTCCAAAACAATGTAATGCAGTAATTCACAGAAAAGTAGAAAAAGTAGATCTATTATTCTTGGGAAGGGGTGACCCCCAAATTTCTCTGGAATGTGGAAGGTTAAGGGATCATAGGGGTGCTATGCTCCTCAGTGGAGTCATCCACTGATAAGGTCAGTAGCCCAAGGGGGTGTTAGTTGGAGTGGTCTGCTTGGAGCAGGTGACTTAAATGTGACCTGGAAGGGTGCATTCTATCCCTGTCTGCGTCCCATGGGGCCAATACTTTTTTTCTCTGTCATAACCCTCTGTCAGCCTGCTCCTGAGTTAGAGCCCATTGATCTTGGACTGAAACCATGAGACAAAGAAAATGCCTTCTCCTTTAACTTCTGTGTGTTGAGTGTTTCACCCCTGTGATGAGCAAGTGGACAACACAGGGCTGAGAGCTGTCCTTGTAAGGCTTGCTCTCTGCCCGGCTCACTACCATATGGCAGCACATGCACATCTGATTAGCAGGACCATTTGGTTAGCAAATAGAATACAGCAAATCATCAAAAAGTTTATACACCATGACCAAGTAGGATTCATCCCACAATGCAAGGATGGTCCAACATATGCAAATCTATAAATGTAATACACTATATTAATATAGACAAAACCAAAACGACATCATAATCTCAACAGATGCAAAAAATACTTTTGACTAATCCGGCACTCATTCATGATCAAATCACTAAAGAAAATTGGGATAGATAACCTATACCTCAGTCTGATAAAAGCCATCTATGACAAACCAACAGTCAACATCATTCTAAATGAGGAAAGACTGAAAATTTTTACATTCAAATCAGGTACATGACAAGAATGTCCTCTATCACCCCTCCTATTCAACATAGCTCTAGAATTATTAGCTAGATCCATTAGAAAAGTGAGAGATATAAAAGGAATAAAAATAGATGAAGTTAAACTGTCAATATTTGCAGATGACGTGATACTCTAATTGGAAGACCCAAAGAACTCCACCAAGAGGTTCCTAGGATTAATAAATTCAGTAGCATAACAGGATACAGAGTCAACACACAAAAATCAATAACATCCCTCTACACAGATAACAAACTCACTGAAAGAGAAATTAGAGAAACAATACCCTTCACAATAGCATCCAAAAAAATGAAATACTTAGGAATTAATCTAACAAAGGAAGTAAAAGATCTATACAATGAATATTACAATATTCTGTTTAAAGGAAATGATTTTTTAAAAATGTATTTGGTACAGGGTCTCATTACACAGCTTGGACTTGTAGCGATCCTCCTGTTTTTATCCCCCCAAAGCAGGGATTACAGGTATGCACCACCACGCTTGGTCTCAGTGGCTGGCTCAGCATGCCCACGGACAGATACGTGCAGCATGAGGTGCTGGAGATCCAATCCTGGTCCCAGTGCTTGCCTAAGCATGTGTTTAGTCCAATGAGCTGTCTCACCTGCCCTTAAAGGATGACTGAATAGTCACCTAAGTTTTAGTGGATAGGCCACTGATTTCTGCCTGTTTTGGAAATTCAAACATCATGTACTTTACTTGATTGAGGAAAACATGAGTAACATTAAAAACTCAGAACACTAACTCAATTACCAGAGCACTTAAACATCATAGAGTTTAAAGAATTAATCTAACTATTGCAATTGACACATTCATAAATCTGTTTTCTTTTGTGGACAAAAGATTAGATTAAATTCTGATCAATTGTTTCCTTAAGGATTTGTGACCATAGTTTGCTTGACTTCACTGTCTGGGAATAATCCTGTTCAGATGCTGTTTTCTGCTGCAAGGATATGCTTGTAATGCTTACCAGTGACTGCAACTCAATGCAACTTCACTAGGAAAATTAAAGCTCTTAATTTATATTAAGCAATTACATATCTATTTTCTCACACAAAATGCATTTAATGGTTAATGGCAGTTATTCCAGAGTTATATAATTGTGAGTAATTTATTTTCTTCTTTATATGTGCTTATATTATTAATGAATGCAATGGGTATGTTTAATATGTTTACATAAAAGACCAAAGATATTAATATCATGACTACTTCAAATTTTCATTTTATTTTATTCTGGGCTTTTGTTTTGTTTTGTTTTTCTTTTTTTCTTTCTTTCTTTTTTTTTTTTTATTTTTTGCATTACCAGGGATTGAGTTCAGGGCCTTGTGCTTGCCAGTCAAGTGCTTATTTTACTGAGCTATCTCCCTGGCCCCTTTATTCTGAGCTTTAATAAGGGCCTACAGGGTCTCACTATGTAGATTGGACTCATAGTGATCTGTCCATGTTCAGCCTCCCAAGCACTGGGATTACAGAAGTGTGCCACCATGCCCAATCTCAATCACCATCTAACCTTCCCCAGGGGCGGGGCCGGCGCAGCACTCTAGGAATTGAACCCCAGCTTCTGCATCTGCCTAAGCAGGTGCTTTAATCTGCTAAGCTATTTGTCTGGCTCTACTACTTCAAAATTTTAATGCATACAATATAAGACAGTGTGCCAGCTATTAGGAAAATCTAATAATCATAAGATATGTTTTGTATTTCATGAAAAATAAACTTAAATTTCATAACAAAATAATAAGACAATAGTTAACACACTGTGTATCATTATCTCCAAGGTTGTTATTTATAATATCCAACAGCAAAAGAAAATTCTCTCTTGCAAAGAAGAAACAGATATTAACACAAAACTTTCTTTTCACTGGACTAAGAGAAACTAGTAGCATAAATGAAACAAATCAACATATATATTATGAAATGATGGAAATTCGGAAGAGTGCATATGTCCTTCAACAGATGAATAAATAAGAATGTGTTAGTTATATGCAATGCAGTACCACTCTGCTATAAGGAAAGACATGTGAGGAAATTTCAGATAAATGTATGCAATTTGAGAAGATAATGAGTGAAATGTTAAAAAAAAGAAAGGAATTACTGAGATGAGAAAGAAAGGAGAGAGGGCGGATAGAGACACAGCCATGTGTGTGTGCAGCATGGCTGGGATAACTGTTCTGTGGATCTCTAACGGTCTGAGGAAAGGAGCAGTCAGTGCTTAATTTTTTTCTCATTTATTTTCTCTTTCTCTCTCTTCATTTCTTATTTTAACTTTTCCTTTTTCTATTTTTTCATGCATATATCTGGTAATCTAAACAACTAAGTTGAAGACAACACTATGCAATACAACGAATACTGTTGAATTCATATTATTTTGTTTAGTGAAATTTTGTAACATTTCTGTTTTTTTATTATTACTGTGTTGTACTCTCTAAAAAAATCCTTCAGGAGAAAGAAAAGCAGATATAAACTGTTTCTTGATGACAACATTTTTTTTTTTTTTTGGTTGGTTGGTTGGTTGGTTTCTTTTTTTGTTGTTTTTTTGTTTTTTCTTTTTTGTGGAACCGGGGATTGAACTCAGGCCCTTGCATTTGCCAGGGAAGCGCTTTTCCACTGAGCTATCTCCCCGGCCCCACTGCCAATGTTGTTAGCATTAAATATTCATGCAGAAAGCAAACAACAAAAAATGATAAATAACTTATGATGTAGAACATCATAATTCATTTTTAAATCTTTCTATACATTCACTTTTAGAGATTCCCTTGTCTTTACATTTTAATTTTTGTAAATAGTGCTTGAAATATGATAGTTAATCAACAGATACTCATACGATTTACCTATTTCTCTCCTATGTTCTGATTTCATATTCCCTTTTATCTGCACCAATTTTTCTCTTTTTAGACTCAAATCAAACCTTTCGTTTTCTCCTTGACTTCTGCCAACATCTCCATATCAGCTCAACTGTCAAGTTAATTGTCCTTACCTGGCAATTGACACCTATTTTTGTTAAATATTTAACTATTTGATATATGAGTAATCAGTTTGGTCAGTTGTCTTCTGAGCATCTTAAAGAAAAGAAATATGTCTTTAAAGCATTTACTTTCATATGGGCTAGGAAATAAATTTTTAGTAAATATACACTAATAAAGACTACATATAGAAAATAGATTACTTTTTTGAGTATAAAAATCTACATTAAAATTGACCAAAATCTGTGTGAGGTCCCAAACAAGACTGAGTCTATGTATCTACTGCCTCCACCACCTCACTATTAATGCAAGGAACTGCAATGGATTCTAAACAGCTGCAAAATCACACCAGCTGATACTTACTGAGCTTCTATTGTGAACCTGTCTCTTGTGTAGAGCATCTCAGCCATCACAGTAACCTTAAGAGCCATGAATTACTAACTCTACATTGCAGATGAGTAAGTCAAAATATAGAAGCTTGTGAGACTGCTTCTAGGCTCCATAGTACAAAAACCTGAATGGGCACAAAGACTGTCCAACTTCCAATCTCAAGCTCTTCCTACCACAGTTTCTAAGTTTTATGTAAGCCATCCAGGTCTGGCCTTCTTCCAAGTCTCTTGCCAATGTCATTTTTACAGGTTTCTCATCCTTATGATTATGCAGTATAGACCAAGGGTACAAAAACATCTACACATAGATCCTCATATCTTTACATACATTTTCAAAACAGTAAATATTGCTTCCAAAAGTAATAGTGAAATAAGAAGGGAAATATTTACTTAAAGATCCTCAAACTTTAGAGTCAATATTTATGATTATGCAAATTATATGTACAAAATCTCCAAGTTCATTCCTGTTTCCAATAGCATTTCCTCAGCTTTATTAAGAATGAGAAAGAAGCCAATTTTTATTCTCCTCCTTCTTCATGACTGTTCAAATAGGAACAGAAAACTCCTATCAAAACTGAAATTATACTTGAGAATGATTCAAAATCCTAGAATAAATTTCCAGCATGTTTTAGACGTGTGTATTTTTGTGGGTTCAATTTCTGAACCCTTGGCAACCGCTGATCTTGTTATTGTAGCTTTAGTTTGCCCTTTCCAAAATGTCATATCATTAAAACATATAGTGTGTAGTCTTTTTAGAATGTTTTTTCCACTGCTACCAAAAAATACATTTAAATTTCTTCCATGTCTTTTCATGATTAATAGCTCATTTGCTTTTACCACTGCATAACATTTCATATCATAAATATACATCTTTGAGAAAGATATCTTTGTTTCTTCTAATCTATGCCAATTTAGAGTAAAACTGCAACAAACATTCATAACTAGGTTTTTGTATGGACATAAAGTTTCAAATCATTTGTGTAAACGTGTAAGAAGCAAGATTATTGATTCACACTGTAAGATTATTTTCAGCATTGCAGGAAACTGTCCTACTGCATTTCAACATGGCTGTACCATTTTGTAGTCCTACCAGCAACAAACAAGCATCTCTGTTTCTCTACCTTTTTCCACTGGATGTGGCATTACCTTTTTCGTGGATTTTCTGCATTCTAATCGATGAGCATTCTGTACAGCTCAAAGTATGTCTCCATGTTATTTGCTCTGCTAATATTCTAAAATTAGTGGTCTCTGCCAACACTTTATGTTCCTGACTTTCCCAAGTATCTGGTCTTAATAGTATTTATTCATGTTTGCAAGTGTAGTAAATTATTTTTTGATCTCATTGCTTTCTGCAGTTTATAGTCAAATACAATCAACAGCAAACAACATAAACATTGGCATTCCGTTTTCCAATTTTATGTCTAATGCTGAAAGTTCACTGTGCGTGTGGTCTGACTCTCGTTACCTCGAAAACCACATTCACCAAATATTTGCTATAGAATAACATGAATGTTTACCATGTAGTATGGATGGTTTTCTATCTAGCCATGAGTTCCTAAGTGAATATTATGCTTTTTAAATTTTTATGGTGATTCCCTTATTCTGATTATCATTCTTGTATTTGTAAAAATATGCTACTATTTTCATGAAGCCACACATCAGAGCATAGTCTTCATTTATGCTGCATATTTCTCTGGTAAAGCTGGAAATTTGCTCCAGTTTTTCCTCTCTTGTGTTTGTAAGATGCTAAAGATCCTACCTCGCCAGATGTGGTTTCCCACAACAGGAAGAAAAAAACATGAATGACGTCTCAGTTCATAAAGCCCCCCCACTCCACCGCCAGCACATTATACTGTTGCTCATATCATATTTGGCAAAACAAGTTACCTGGGCCTTCCCATCTTGAAAATGGTCCAGAGGTACAAATCTACTCTTTGTCCATAAAAAGACAGAGAATTTATTGTAATAATGAATACAAAGCCCTTCAGAATGTTACAGCTATTACTTTTTTAATTGTAAGTTTCTTTCCTTATCTCTGTATTTTGCCTTTAATAAAGAAAAAAGCAAACTATCCCAGGAGGTACCTTATGATAACTATGTTATCCATTTTGGCTTTGTTTGTAATAAAGATCAAATGTAATTAAAGCAAAATAAATAATTTTTAAACTTTTCTTTCTACTGAAGTATCTATAACCTTTGCAACCTGGAGAGAAACTTCAGAGAGATCTGAATTGTTCTCCCTCATCATAAAAGAGCTACCAAACAGAAAAGGTATTTTAGGATTTTTTTAAACAACAGGATATAAGCAGACAGCAGGAAAAAACTAGACATATAATAAAATAAACTACAATCTGCACCATTGCTTCTAGCTTTAATAGAAGTAGAGAATTAAATTAATTTTTACTGTTTGAAGAAAGATACAAAATGTCAAAGACTAACATTTCCAAAGTGCATGTATATATGATTTTTCTTAAAATTCAAAATCCCCAAAAGTTTTAATCAAAAGTCACATTTTAATAAAAATAAAAATAAAGTACTCTGTTTTCAAGCTCAAGATACATTGCTTTCATAGTCATGCTATTTTGATACTTCCAGCTGTTCAATCCATGATAACTTACTTTAATAATTCTGGTTATTTCAAAATAAGAAAATACATCAGGCTCCTTCTATTAATTCACATGGAAATGGAAATAGGAAGTAAAAATTTAAAAATATTTCCAATTACTATAGTACTTTAGGGACAGAGGACACTATTCTGAGAATTAAAAAAAAAATCAGCAGGTCTGGGGAGATCGCTCAGTGGTCTAAGCAACTGCCTGGCAAGCACAAGTACCCAGGTTCAATTCCTGATACTGTATGCTGTGCCAGCTGTTGAAACAGGGCATGGTGGCACACGTCTGTTTGTTCAGTGCTGAGGAGGCTGAGACATGAAGATTACTATGAGTCTGAGCTGTGTAACAAGACCCTGTAACAAATAAATAAAAAAATAAAAACTAAGAAATCATCAAAAGTGTAGGTTCATTATTGGCAACAAATACCCTGTTCTAATGAGGAAGGTTAATAATGGAGAAGATGAGACCTATGTGGGGACAAGGTTATATGGAGACTCCCTCTTGAATGGTTCTCAAAACAATATGTACCAATCACAGAATAATATTCAGTATCCTTTATCTGATTTTTCTCTTTGCTTTGTTGGGCATAATGAATAAAACCAATCATGTCCACCTATTTTGTCCTTTTCCCTCCAGAATAGATTCCAAAAGAAAGACCCTTTTCATTAAAATGCATCCTTTTTTTGTGCTCTGGATCATGGTTTCATTCATCTTAAAGTAAAAATTATTTAGATACTGTATGTTTAGGTGGTAACTCCCCAAGATGTACATAATTATTACATATCTCAGATGTACACTATTAAATTAGGTAATGAGACCCAAAGCTATAAAGCAAAACAAAAACTAAGTCCTTTTTTTTCATAAAAATAAAGTCAATCTTAGAATCCTCTCCACATGCATATGAACCAGGAAGGCGAGCCTCTATCACATGGTGCAAAATACAGACTCAGTGAGCTAGGTTTGGATCTCACAGGTAAATCTCTGGAATTCAGGA
The DNA here is from genome assembly GCA_002564305.1 of Octomys mimax. NCBI lineage: Eukaryota > Metazoa > Chordata > Mammalia > Rodentia > Octodontidae > Octomys > Octomys mimax. Next base: position 2,963 of record NDGM011242588.1, on the reverse strand, counting down.
CGTGTAGTCTTACAAGTTCAGACACGATTTCACCAACTTTTCAAGACAGTAACATCATACAGTAGCTAATTTTAGGACTTGATTTACTATATTATGATAGTGTACCAGGGAGGCACCATTTCCCACTGTGACACAACATAAAGGGAGAAAAGGAATGAACACGGATGGTGATAATTTGCAGCTGTGGTGGCAAGGAATTGAGAACTTCTCTGCTAATGATTTTTATCTTCTCTGTGAATTAGGAAGCAAGTTGATAAGGTATGAATAGGAAGGCAAATATATTCAGACATATTCAAATCCTTAATATCTTGAAACGATGCAGAACTATCTGCAGTTCCCTGCCCTCACCACTTCTCCAACTTCTATTTTACAACTTGTCAAAGGCATTATATTTTATTTAAGTGTTTTACTTGTTTGCACTAAGTCTGCAGATACCACTTCTGTGTCTCCAAATTCTACATTTTTCTTAAAAATAGGAATCTGATGAGCAAGCTTGGCTCAACTAGAGCCACTTGAATCACTCAGTTGTAGCCAGAAACCAGTCACAGGAGCCAGACAGCCGCTCTTCAATCCAGCACCACTTCTAGAAAGGAGGAAACTGTTGTAAATCAGGCTGGCAAATGCGTAGCTACAACAGTATCAAACTTTCTCATAGCCTTTGTACCTGATCTTTTTTCATTTTTAGGTGGTTACTTCTCCATCCTTACTGGGTTCCTTTTCTTCCATCTTATTTCAGTGCATTGATCTACCTTTGCCTCAAAGTCTTTTTCTTACTCTTAAATCAAACTCTGGGTAATTTTATCCTTTTCCTTAGTGTAAAATTGCCAAATATCTGATGTTGATTCCTGATTCTATATACCTGCAGCATTTGTCACTCAGGAGGTGTAAGCTTATAAAATACCACCTAGAATAGAGAGGAGGAAGAGAAAAATACTGATCACATCAGTGTGTCAAAGCCTTTGATTAAGTGAGCTGAAAACAGATCTGCTCTAGGGTGATTTGTAAAAATTCTTCATGCCTAAGCTAGTGTGAGCTGAGTTTGTGTTTCCTGCAACCATGAGGATGATGGATTGTGATTTTTTTTTCATTTTAAAGTGGACTCTTTCTACTCTTTCTACCTTTACCCTTAGTTTTTAATTCTTATCTTAGTAATCTAGTTTTCTCCCAGTCAACATAGTATCAACTCCAGAGAAAACTCTCATCTACTAGCAGAAAAATTCTTGCTATTCACATTACCAGCCTTTAATTCTCAAATCAGTGGAGAGAGAGAGAGATAGAGAGAGACAGAGAGAGATAGAAAGAGACAGAGA